>PVIU01009644.1:0-65416 GCA_004026605.1 Ondatra zibethicus
GAGGATCCCGGTCCCAAAAGCAGGCCTACTGAGGGTTGCCAGCTCCTCTCTGCTCGGCTCCGTGGGACAAAGGAGGCCCCCTAGCAGGGGACTCGCCCTTCCCCCAAGGCCTCAGCCCGGGTGGGCCGAGCTCAGGTGCAGCCGGGACAGGGTCCAGATGAATCCGCGGAAGCTGGTTGGGCGAGGATCCGGTCCCAAAGGCAGGCCTACTGAGGGTTGCCAGCTCCTCTCTGCTCGGCTCCGTGGGACAAAGGAGGCCCCCTAGCAGGGGACTCGCCTTCCCAACTCTTTACTCTGAGGTAGTGTCTGTCTTTGAGGTTGAGATGTGTTTCTTTTAAACAGTGTAATGTTGGATCATGTTTTTATATCCATTCTCTTAACCTGTGCCTTTTTATAGGTGAATTGAGTCCATTGATATTAATGACCAGTGGTTGTTAACTCCAGTTATCTTTTTGGTGGTAATGTTTCTGTGTTTCCCTTCTTTGAGTTGTGTTTGTGGGGGGTTGTCAGATGTCTGTGCTATTGTGTGTGTTGTTGGCTTCCTTGGTTTGAGGTTTTCCTCCTAGTACTTCCTATAAGGTTGGGTTTGTGGATACATATTGTTTAAATCTGTTTTTGTCATAGAATATTTTGTTTTCTCCATCAATGGTGAAAGAAAGCTTTGCTGGGTATAGTAGTCTGGGCTTGCATCCATGGTTTCTTAGTGTCTGCAGCACATCTATCCAAGACCTTCTGGCTTTCATGGTTTCCATTGAGAAGTCAGGTGCAATTCTGATAGGTTTACCTTTATTTGTTACTTGACCTTTTTCCTTTGCATTTATTTCTTTATTCTGTATATTTTGTGTTTTGATTATTATATGGCAAGGGGATTTTTTTTCAACCAGTCTATTTTATGTTCTGTAAGCTTCTTGTATCTTCATAGTAATATCCTTCTTTAGTTTGGGAAAGTTTTCTTCCATAATTTTGTTGAATATATTTCTGGCCCTTTGGGCTGTAATTCTTCTCCTTCTTCTACCCTTATTATTCTTAAAAACATGGAATGCTTCACGAATTTGTGTGTCATCCTTGAGCAGGGGCCATGCTAATCTTCTCTGTATCATTCCAATTTTAGTATATGTGCTGTCGAAGTGAGCACGAAGTTTCTTTATTGTACCGGATTGTTTTGGTTATCTTCGGATTTTTTTCCATATGAATTTGAGTATTGTTCTTTTAACTTCTGTGAAGAATTGTGTTCAGATTTTGATGGAAAATGCATTGAATCTATAGATCATTTTGGTTTGTTTGCCATTTTTATATTATTGATTCTACCTATACAAGGTCATGGAAGATCTTTTTATTTTCTGGTATCTTTTTAAATTTCTCTTTAAAATACTTAAAGTTCTTCTCAAACCGGTCTTTCACATCCCACGATATTTTATATAGTCTGAGAATATTGTGAAAGGTGATGTTTCTCTGACTTCTTTCTCAGCTTCTCTTTCATTTGTATATAGAAGGGCTACTGATTTTTTTAAGTTGATCTCTAGGAGGAGGGCCTGCTTGTTCATCCCAGCCGCCTTGCTAGCTTATCCCTGAAATAATCACTTAGAAATTGTATTAATTAAATCACTGCTTCACCCATTAGCTCTAGTTTCTTATTGGCTAATCCTTACATCTTATTTTAACCCATTTCTATTTATCTGAGTATCACCACATGGCAGTGGCTTACAGGCTAAAATTCCCAGTGTCTGTCTCAGGCAGATCCATGGCATCTCTCCAACTCTTTCCTTCTCCCAGCATTCAGTTCTGTCTTCCCTGCCTACCTAAGTTCTGCCCTATCAACTAATCCAAGGCAGTTTCTTTATGAACCAAATGAAAGCAACACAAAGACAGAAGCACCTCCTACACCATTGATCTTGTATCCTGCCACCTCACTGAAGGTAATTATCAGCTTTAAGCATTCTTTGGTAGAGTTTTTGGATCACTTATGTATACTATCATATCATCTGCATGTAGCAAAAGTTTGACTTCTTCCAATTTTTATCTCCTTGATCTCCTTTTGTTTTCTTATAGGTCTAGCTAGAACTTAAAGAACTTTGTTGAATAGATATGGAGAGAGGAGACAGCCTTGTCTTGTTCCTGATTTTAGTGGAATTGCTTTGAGTTTCCATTCATTTAATTTGATGTTGTCTGTTGACTTTCTGTATACTACTTTCATTATATTGAGATAAGTTCCTTGTATTCCTAATCTTTCCAAGACTTTTATCATGAAGCATTGTTTGATTTTGTTGCATGCTTTTTCAGCATCTAATGAGATTATCATATGTTTTATTTCTTTCAGTTCATTTATATGGTGGATTACATTGATAGCTTTCATATATTGAACCATCCCTGTATCTCTTGGATGAAGCTCACTTGTGTATGGTGGCAGGAATCCACCATGCTCTCCTGCCTCTGCACGCCTAGTAGACCTGATTATACTGCCTTCCCAGGCTAGGAGCACTGTGCTCAGTTACTTTTCTCCTGACCCTGAGTTGGCCCACAAGCACCCAGGCTCACAAATGCTATTCAAGTGCTTGGCCTCCTGAAAGAGCCAGAGTTTGTGCTGGCAGCATGGCCCAGGAAGCCTCCATTTGAATCTTACACTTTTTATTTATTTATTTATTTATTTATTTATTTATTTATTTATTTATTTATTTTGCTAATACCGCTGAATCAGGGCAATCTCTCTTAAAGGAGCTGCAGCATGCCACCAGCTGAAAAAAATAATATGGCTAAACTTTGTCTTTTTGTATGTCTAGAATTCCTTTTCAAGCTTTCTCAGGTTTTACGTGGATATAGTTGGCCATTTTAGAGCACCAATTTTTTGTAGAAGGTCACTTGTATGTCCCGGCTGCTCAGCCCCTAAATAACAACACAGAAAACATTATTTAAATCACTGTTTGGCCTATTAGCTATAACTTCTCATTGGCTAGCTTTTACTACTTAATTTAACTCATTTCCATTATTTTATATTTTCCTCGAGGCTCGTGGCCTACTGACAAGATTCCGGCATGTCTATCTCCACGTACAGCTCCATGGCTTCTCCCTGACTCTGCCTCCTTTCTTCCAGCATTCAGTTTAGTTTTCCCCACCTAGCTCTACTCTACCCTATCACAGGCCTAAGACAGTTTCTTTATTAAACAATGGTATTTACAGCATACAGAGGGAAATCCCACATCAAATTAACACAGATAAGAAGCATACAGTGTTCATAAGTGATAAGTGATGTTATAATTATTAGGGTGCCATTGTACAGACAAATTAATAGCAAGTAAGATAATGATACATATGCCATAAAAAGATGGCTCTGATATAGTCTAAAAGACAAAGTATATTTATCACCCTTAAGTTTAATTTTCATCCCCATGCTTTAAGAGGGTGGAAGGCACTTGCCAATTTTCACAAGTTAATTTGAATTGAATTGTAAGATTGCAGGAGAAGACTTGGACATTCCAGCTCCACGCCACTGAATAGGTTCATTAACAGAAGATTTCCACAGTTCTATTCAAATTATACCATTTCCATCTTAAGTCTGAGCGAGAATATTCCCATTGAGGTAAGTCAGAGGGCTCCAGTGCATGACATCTCCTTGGGAGATATAAATAACAGTCAAGGCTTCTCACTCTTACACTGTTACTAGTGTACCAAATCAGATTCCTTGTTGGTAATGCATATCTCACAGAACTGTAGATTTATGGAATGAGTATCATTAATATCTTATCTTTTAAAACCAGATGCATGAAGCATATAAAACTTATTATGATAATCTTTGGTAGTATTGATTATGGATAGCCATACTTGAGAAGTAATATTTAGGTACTGAATTCCATTTCCAGTGTAAATAGGAATTACTTGTAGTCCAACAGTATAATTTTCAATCACATTACACTCCTTCATTGGCTGAGCAGAACATTGGTTGTCATAAGGTCCAGGTAGCCAAGAAGATTCATTAATCACTAAAGGAATATCCATATCTCCCCACCTTACTCATATGTTAATTTGAGGATTGGGAATAAAAGCCCAATATATATAGCTTGCCTGTTACCTGTATAATTTTCACAAATAAGTTAGCAAGGAACAGATCTTTAGCATTCAGGTTTCTGAGTCATTCACCTCCCCTTTGTCATAAATTCTTAAGCTGTCCCCAGGTGGGAGGATTCACTGTGTACTTTGTTTCCCAGAGGCATCTCAGCAGCTGTAGCATCTGGGAGATTCCTCTTGCTCCCATCAGATTTTTATCAGTTTTGATGGGATCCACAATATTTCATTCTCTACAGAGACAAGCATAACTTTGGCCCTAACTCAACACTTTCCCTTGACTATTTTAATGTTAAATCATTTATAATATATGGCCTGACTATTTTTCAGCATTTTTCTATGGTTCACTTTCCTAAACAAGTATAATTTCTGGGTAAAATTAAGCATACTCCATACACCCACAGCTAAGTGAATTACCCGTAGTCATCTATGAAGCCTTTATGGATACTAGCAAAGAATTTCGAAGTTTGTTCAAATGTATTGCAGAGCAACAGACTTCATAGGATGTCTAGGCCCAATGATTTGTCTGTATCACAATCCTCTTGTTTGGAGCTCATTGATCATTTCAAAAGGTGAGGTAGAAAGATTGTAAGAGTGGAGGACCAGGATGTCTACTTTGATATTATGTCTTCTATATATTACAAGTAAGCTGCACTCAAGTATTCTCAACTATATGGCTGCCTAAACAAGACCCAAGCAATGACAAGACAAACTTGCAAGCTAGCATGGATGAGGTAATCTTCCAGGTCTCCACCCATAAAAGATACAGTAACTAATGAATTCTGAGAAAGGAAGAATGAGTAATCTCCATTGATGAACTTCTGATATGTTACTCAAACCCAAATGGTCAGCTATAAACACACGAACACATGAGCAACACTAAATGGGTACAGCAGATAGTATTTATATATTCATCAATTTATATAAATAGATGTATAACAATAATAATAATTACAGAAGAGGCATGAATTAGAGGGAGAGTATAAGGCATCTGAGGAGGTAAAGGGTGAGACTGAGGAATGACAATGATGTATGAACAATAAGCATGTATTGTAAAAGCTTAAAAAGAGTGAAAAAATGAATTAGCAAGAGTATAAGAACAAGTAATAGCTGTCATGAGAGTGATCATGAAGGTAGTTTGAGGAGCCTCTTCTGAGATCACTCTCCAGTTCTGGGCAACATCATTGAGAAGACTTCTCTCAATCCCCAGCACATAGGAAAGGTGTGATCTATAGCTTTATAGGGGCAGAGGGAAGTTTCACACCATGCATTTATTTCAGTGTAGTGTAAGAGACAAGGGACATGGAGGGGTCAAGTATCGTATATGGAGAGTGTATGAGTCACAACACAGATACTTCCTATACTCTGTCCTAGAGTGAGCTTCAGGAGATGTGGTCTGATTAAAACAGTGGGAACATGGCCTAAAGCTGCAGATTCATGTCCTAACACAAAATTGTGTAGATCATGCCTTGACAGTAGATGGTAACTCAAGAGTATGGCTGAAATCTTCTAAAATAGGAGCTTGAGAGGGGACTAGGACTTGTTCTTCCAGCCTAAAGGGAGAGGACAGACAGGAACAAATGCTCAGTATAAGGACACTCTTGCTGAACTAGGAGCAGTAAGGGGAGTGAGAAACGGATTGTTTTGTAGTCAAAGTTTTTCATTATTGGCAATTATTTTCAGAAGACTGATATTGCAACTATGACAGGGTTTTCCTCTAATTGAAAATGAGAGCAGGGTGTGTCATTAAAATTGCTCAGTGTGTAAAGGCACTTGCTTCCAGGGATGACATGCTGAGTTCAATTCCAAGGTTCAACTTGGTGGAAGGGGCAACCAATTCCCTCATGTCTTTTATCCACCTTGCACGTGTAGTAGCATTTTCCTACCCACACGCTGATGTATACATAAGTAAACACACACATATTCTCTCTCATATACATACATAGAATATATAAGTAACTGTATACTAAAACTCAAGCAGTGGTATTAGCCTATTTTGTTATCTATGAACACGAGATTCCTTTAAAAATCAGTGCCCTTGTATAATCATTTATTCATTCATCCACAGATGTCTCAGCCTTTTCTAGGCATTGGAACATATCAAAACAGCAGGTACATTGTGTCTTCCCAAAGCTCTAGTTGCAGTGGACTGGAAGGCAGACAGGCATTTAGAAGGTGAACTTAGGAGTTGACTAGATTTATAATGGGAACAAGGAAGAGAATGAGAAAGGTGGTTTCTGAGATGACACAATGTTTAGTACCACTTGTTGCTCTTCCAGACAATCTGAGTTCAGTTCCCAGGGTCTATGTGAAGAGGAATCATTACCTCATCTAACTCCAACTCTAGGGGATTTCACACAATTTCACCCAATAGTCAAGTTGGCTTCTCTTTCTGAGTCTCAGCATAGACACTCAAGCTGTACTGATACCCCGGCCATTAGCCAATGGTTCTGATGGGCTTATGAGGTTTCACAGGATAGCCAAGGTCTCCAAGAGGAGTAAAAAAAGGAAATAAGTCCTCCTGATGAGTGCATGTTCACAGGGATTGTCTAGCAAAAATTCTCTTCTGCAGGAAATGGTAACAGATGGTGCTGATCCTAAAAGCTGTCCTGTCCCACTGTCAGGACCTTGTTCATACTGAGGCTACTTTATCTTCATGGCAACATTTATTTGTGTGCTATCATTGGGAAAATGAGACACAGAAACCCCAGTGTGTTCATCTGCCTCACAGAGGCCATGTGTTACAGACTTCAATTCTGTGTACAAACATGTATACAGGGGCTGTGAAGGTGACTTTGAGGCCTTCTCAGGTATCCGTGGAGGAAGAAGAGCTATTTTTCAGAGATGTTAATCTCAATCATTGGTGACTTGAGGGGATATCTTCCCGGAAGTGAAAACAAATGGTCAAATTTGACTCTAGAACTAAACTATTTGCCTTGGGGCATTTTGTGCAAATTTTCAGGACTCTGCAAGCCAGCTGCTGGACAGGAAATCATGTGCTTTCTGAAATGCTGTTGCCACTACTCCAGAAAGACAAAGGTCAAGGCTTTACTTTCTCCCTTCCAATAGACCCTGCATCTAAAACAGGGCTCCTTTTGCACAAGAAGTCACTATTTCAAACAACTTTAGCATCGGTCTCTCATCTTACCTCATTGTATTCTTAGAGAAGTAATCCTTGAAGGGATTGGCCTTAGATCTTGGGTATGAGTAACAGTGGTCTCATATGGAAAATGTTAAAGTAAAAATCCCTAACCCAGTTCTGCCTAATACACCTCTACCTTCTACCAGTAATATTTTTCTCTGAAAACATCAATCAGGGAGTGCTAGAGAGATCATGTAGTTTTTAAGAGCAATGATTATTCTTTTAAAGGGTTAAAGTTTTGTACCCAGGACACCCATGGCAACTCATAAGCAATCTATATTTCCATTTCCAGGGAATTCAATGGTACCTTATGGCTTCTGTGGTCTTCTTGCATACTTGTGGTTCACAGATATACATGCAGTAAAATACCTGAAGTAAAATAATACACATGGAAAGAAACAAAATTAAAGAAAGGACACAAGAAAGTAAGTAAGTAAGGAATAAATAAGAGAAGGAAGAAAGCAGTAACCTGTCTTTTAAGAAATATCTGTTTATGCTCATTACTTGTGAAAGACAGAACCTTATAGGCCAAAACAATTACTTTGCTACAAACTCAGCTGTACCCTTTATTCTTCCCTTTACTAGATCATTCTAAAACTCACTTGCCTTTCGGAGACCTGTGCCACATCTCAGTCACCATCAAACACCTGGGAAATTTGGACCATGTTATGATCGAAACTGCTCATTTAGCTGAATGACAGGCATGCTCCTGGCCTCACGTTTGAGATTTCTGAACACACAAGTCCCAAGGACTATATGTGGGTGATTTTCAGGGAAACTCAATAGGAAGTCTTAATCTGTCCTATCTGTAGGACTTCCTTAAGCGTTATTGCCTTGGAGGGCACTGGCACAGGCTCGGCAGTGGACATCAGTACAATAGGGGGACACAGCATTTTGGGTGCAAGGCAGATATGGGTCAGTAACATCTAGGAGAGACAGTGGTCCTCTGACTCCAGATCCTAGGTCTGTACCACCAAGCTCTGAAGCTCAGCTCACAGATGACAAAGACTGCTTCTCCCACACAGCACAGGAAACCCATCGTCTCTGAGCACTCAAGTCCTCCTGCATTGGCCTGTGATTTAACTTCTGCCTGGTTTTCTAAGAACAGGGATTGGGGGTGGATGTTAGAAAGGGTGACAGTGGTTGAAAGAGGCCTTTGCATGTGTCAGAGGTCACAAAGCAGGCCATCTTCTCTCTGTTGCCTGCACAGGCACAGCACTGCTATGCAAAGCCACCATCACAAGCAACAGCTCCATCCCCATGGAGGTTAAAGATTGTAGTCATAAAGTTTGTGCATGAGAGTCAAACACAACCTACCTGTGGAGGAAAAATGGTCAAAGTCTCACCAAAGGTGAAGGGTGAAGCTGTCGGAAGGCAATGGGACTCTCACTTTAATGAATGCCACAACTGGCACAGGACTACGTAAGTGTAAAACCAGGAACTAAATGAGTGACACCACATTCAATCTGAACATTGCCCATAAGTATTTTGTTTCATCAATGCTACAACTTCCTAAATGCAGATGTCTAAAACCAGAACACTTGGCCCATCTTTGGTTCATGACACAGACCCACTACATAGACACCTAGGCTGGCCCGGGAATTCTGGTCTATCCCCATGCAACCATTACCAGCACTGAGCTAGAATGTGCTGGAGGGACTTCACCTGCCTAGAGGGGCTCATGGTGATGGACACAGAGGGCATTTCTGACTCAGTCTCAGTGCACGCATGAGGGTACAGTGAAACATTTTTGTATTTGTGTTGGAGATGTGTCAGGGATCATGCACGATAAATGATTACTCTTCTACTAATCTGTACCCAAGCTATTTGTGGGACTTGGTCAACTAAGATTATGCCAGAGATATGATAACCTTCTATAGACAAGAATTTTCCATTCGCTCTTCTCACATCACATTTTGCTGTTCAGATGACCTAATCAAATCCTTTTCATGTATTTACTCATGTATCAAGGATGAAACTTCAACCTCTTCTGCCATGTTACCTCTCACCCAACTGCACACCACTCTTGTCTTCTCAATGGGAATCCTCAGATATTCTGCCAAGAGCACTTTATCACCAAAATCACTGCTGATAATTGAAGATATATCTCCCTTGTCCTGAACTTGATCATTGGCATCAATAGTTCAAAAGTGAAGAAAATTACAGGTTATTGGAAGTGTAACCCTGAAATGACAGCATTGAGTTTTGGGGTAAACTCTTGGTTTTACGTATAGATACAGAAATTAATTCCCAGATTGTGTCACGGGCACAAACAAATCCCAATCCTCTTATGTGATTCCAGATTTCATACTTCCTCCTCTCCTTGTATCTCTTATTTCTGTTGGATGACTCTGGGCTGGTTTTGGTTCTCTAGAGAGAGGAACTTCCCAGGCAGAGACTTTACTTAAGGTTAAGTAGATTTTTCTTCCTGTCATTAACTCATGCTTTCATGTACACTTCATTTGCTTTCATAATCACCATGACCCAGAAGCATTCCCCAAAATTCTGAACCATGCTCATGTTCCTTTACCCCAGATAATTCCAGATCCTGTCTTGTCTTAGGTGATCATTGTCTTCTGCTCTGATTTCAATGGATCCAAAAGAGGCAGGTGATAAATGTGCCTGGGAGGCCTCTCCTGATTCTGGATAAAACTTATGTTTTGATGATACTGTTCAGTTAGATCTTCACAATGTCTTTGGTGTACACCCGAATGTTATTGAACTTAACATCTGGGAAGTGGGAAGAGTGGAACTCAGGGTATATATCTTGTGCAGTACCCTGGCTCTGCATGGACAGCAGCACTTGTGCTGACCACAGCAAGCAGGGACACTGAGGTGTAGAATGAGGAGCTTCCTGAGGAATCTCCCCATGGAGGAGGTGGTCTTAACAGTTGGAAATAGTGTCGTAGTTAGGCTTAGTTGTTACCTTGACACAACCCAAATCCACCTGGGTAGAAAGCAGAGTCTTGAGGCACAAGCCCAGTCAGAAAAACAGGTGAGTGACCTTCCTGCCCTACTCCTTAGATTCAGTTCCCAAAGACCTGTCCCATAGCACAAGTTGTAATTTTAGGGCATGAGATGGGATCTTGGTGAGTGTAATACAGCCTGAGAGAGACCTTGGCAGGTAGGAGCCAAAGGCCGCACAGAGATGAGAGATAAATATGCTGTATAGACAGAGCTTAAGAGGAAAGTTTATTAAGAAAAGGAGAAAGGAGAAAGAGAGAGAACGAGAGACACAGAGAGAGAAAAAATAGAAAGACAGAGGTTCAAAGGCCTGTTTGTCACTTCAGACAACAGTGGGAAGAGAGCAGGAATGGACAGGGCTTATCTCTGCACCTTATGTGCACCTATGTGCAGAGTAAGTAGTGACATAGGAGCCATGGGACTCTGGGCAGAATGGCTGAACCCTAATATTCTTATCTTTTTCTTATCATAAAATGGTGGGGAAATTAAAGGTAATAATATGAAGGACAGGGATGGGAGCTCTGGGTTCCCAAGAAAGCTCCCTGCTGATCTGGAGCATCAGCCATTTTGTGGGTACCTGAGAAAGCTGGGGTTCTGTACCTGAGAAAGCTGGGGTTCTGTACCTGAGAAAGCTGGGGTTCTGGCCATGTCCTAGGGTATCTGGTTGTCTCACTGCTATCCAGGCTGTGTTGAACCATCTGGTGCCTCTTGGACATGGCAAGATGTTGGCATAGCAGAAGACAAGATTACGTCTAGGACAAAATTTTTTTCTTAGGTCCTAGTAACTGAGGAAGGGGGGTAACTGACCTGCTTGAGGTGAATCCAAGTTGACTTTCTGGAAGTTGCAAGAATTGCCAGAAATAGCTTTGGTTAGAGACATTAACACTTGGTCTTTTAACCAGAAAACTTTGATGAATGTTTTTAGTACAACGAAAGCACCTTTTAAGCCTATAGTTAGGAAACAGCCAAAGGGAATTTGAGATCCTGAGCTTGTAGTTATGATTGCTTAGTGGTATAGTATGGTGTTTACATTTAGTATTGCTCTAGGAGAGAGGTCTGTGACCTGAATTTTACACAGAGAACTAAGAAGATAGTTGAAACCTTGGTTGCTGCTTATAAGCTGGCAAAACTACTAGTTGCAAAGCAGCAGAGATCTTAGAGGAATAAATTTTAATGGAAAAATTAGAAAGACTTACTTGCTTTGCTACCTGGTCAGTCACTTCCCAGGGTCCTCCATGGTCAATGAGGGCAATATCAGTCTTTCGCTGTTAGGTCTAGGCCTGTCAGGCTTCTGAAAAATCTTGTAGATTAAGAGTTTATAGGAGGACCAGCCTACAGTTGTCTTAGGCAACCTGAGGTAGTTGATTCCCCTGTGTCTTGCCATCCATGGTCTGAAGAGGTTCTTTGTAGCAGTTGAGGTGAAAGGTAGTTTTCCTCAGTGGCCAGTGTTACTACTTACAAAGCAAGTTCTGGGTAGAAGCTCTTCTATTCCCATCTATGTGCTTTGGAGGAAATAGAGAATTTGCCAGGAGTTAGCATGCCTCTCTATTAGGAAAGGTCTTAATTAAATATTTTAAATGCCATATTCTCTAGTTCTCTAAGCATTTGAGGACTGTCTATTGGCTCTCCAGCTTGAATGCAACTTGTTTTAACTTAGCAGGTCAGATTTATGTTTGCAAAGGACAAAGAAGTAAAGAAAAATTCCCATTTGCAGTAGAAACTTAACACTGGAAACTGACAGTAGTGAAAACAGCTCTTGCAAACAGCTTTTAGGAAAAGGCTGGGTGTTGTAAATGTCTAAGCTAGCCTTTGTTAATCTGAAATAGATCTTTATAAATTTTTATTATTATTTGGAGTATATTTTATAGCAGAGTTTAATCACATATACAGTATATTGAAAAAAATTTAATAACACATTTTCATCATTATTCAAAAGTACATACCAACTTCAAACATTTGAGACTTGTTTTCTTAGTCTAGGAGGAGATACAACGAACAGAGCTCATTAGGACTGTTTAAGACTTTTTTTCTTGTTAACAATAGGTACATATACATATGCACATACATTAAACAGGAGTTGAGTAAAATAAGAAAGAGAGAATTAGTGTTTGTTGAATGAGATAAAGTTGGCTTTTCCATCTCAGACAGGGCATTAAAGAGAGAGAGTAGACAGACATAAGAAGGTCTTTAGAGAAAGGAGAAAAGAAAGAAAGTAGAGAATCAAAACCACCAGTGAACTAGAAAGCAGGTTTGTTGCAGGAGGGAGAGAGCAGATCCGCTACAGGTGTAGCAGGCTGGTGGGGTCTCCGTGTGAAGTGGGTGTCGTTGGTGGGCCCTACCAAAAAGCATGTCACTGAGCAACAGTAAGTATATGAGGGAATTAGGGACAAGAACATAAATAAAAGGTGAGGGATGAGGCAAAGAGAATGAATGAACTCTGCCTGGCAGGCACTTTTAAAGGCAGAGACTAGGGTAGGCTGCGGGCACTGCACAGAGTGGACCCACACCCTGTCACACTATTGCCCAGAGGGGAGACAGGGACAGTGCAGCACCCCTGAGCCGCAGCAAGTCCTAGACATACTGGGGTGTGTGTGTGTGTGTGTGTGCAGAGTCAGAGTAGCAGCTGTACACCTGGGTGACCAACACTGGGAGAAAGAGCAGAGGGAGGGCTCATTAGGTTTTAACCTTGGTAAAGGTGGCAGTTCGGTAGTGTGATAGCCAAGGCACTTTATAGAATTTAAGGTATATCCACCCATGCAGGGTACATATAACTCAGGCATTCAAAACAGAATCACACACAAGTGGCCAAACCATACATACATTAGTTTTTCATACATAAACAAACAGGAAACATCCCTGTATATGCCGCTCATCTCAGGTGAGGAAAGAAGGACCTGCCCACCCATTGGGCAGGTGGGTGCTGTGGCAGGGACAGGACATGAAGAAGAGGGAGGCATTTTGAACAGGAGATCAAGATGCCTAATGAAACAGAACATTCCCAGGCGGAGAGAGGGTTCTGCCCGCTCAGGCAGCTGTGGCAGGAGGGTGGGGGCGGACAGAAGCAGCAGCACAGACAGGCAGAAGAATGGAACCCTCTGACACTGAGATAGAAAAATGATTGTATGCATGGTAACTCCTTCCTTTTACCCATCTGCTGGCAGAAGTTAGAAAGGTCGGGTGAATCTCTGGGATGAAAAAAGCCTTTAGGTGGCCAGTTTGAGTACAGAGGCAAGTGAGTGAAAGACATACTAGTGGAGAAGATGGGCTCATGGGTTTTTCAGCTTTTTCCCATGAACGAGGCAGGAAGATCCAATGCCCCTTTTCAAGCAAGGATCAGTGATACTGGCCCAGGCCGTTAATTTGGTCATCAGAAAAAAAAAGGGGTGGGGGTCCAAGAGGTCATGAAGTCTGAATGAGAAGGCATGAAGAGGAAAGACTGTATAGACCAAAAGACCCATCTGAGAACAGATGAGGGCAGAGTGCCCGAAGGGACCCATAGGTCCAAGAAGCAAAGATGCAAACCCCTGTGTTAAAGCAGGAGGGCGCTAAGGTCCTAGGCCATAAAGCCCCACTTGTAAGAAACGCCAGTGGTGATTGTCAGCAAAATCCGACTGGGAGGATCTACCAATCTTAGTTGGTGTTGTGCTTAGTATCCCAGCAGATGGGTGATTTGAAAAGCAGCCAGTCAGTCCATGGTCAGGATTCCTGCATATCCCAGTCTGCCCACTTGCAGAGCCTGGTAAAGGCTGGCACTACTGTATTGATATGGCATGAGACTGAACCTTGGAGTTTGTAAAACTGCCTGAGAGAGACCTTGACTGGTTAGAGTCAGAGGATGCGTGGAGGATGAGAGACAAATTAGGCATGCAGACAAAGCTTAAGTGGAATATTTATTTAGAAAAAGGAGAAGGAGGAAGACAGAAAGAGAGAGACATAGAAAGAGAGAATACCAAGAGAGACAGAAGCGCAAAGGCCTGCTTGTTACTTCAGACAACAGAGAAAAGAGATCAGGAATGGGTGGAGCCTATCTCTTAAAGGGACCTTTTGCACTTGTATGCAGACTAAGCAGTGACATAGCAGCCATGGACTCTTGGCTGGCTAGCTAGGTGACAGGAGGCAGGACAGCATAATGCCTGAATCCTAACACAAGCTTTCCTAGTTCATCAACTGCCTTATAATACTCTTGGGCCTTTTCTGTAATCCTGGATGACCTCTTATGATCAGGCACAGGTCATACTAGTCAGAAGAACATAGACTTCCTGCTGCATCAAACACCAAGCCAACAACCAGAAGGTCAGCTCTCAACATGGTCAGAGACTTCAAACTAGATCAGATGTTATGCTGGCTACCAGAAATCCAGGCCTCAAAGGTTAGAAGATCAAAGAGAAAACTGAAACAAAGGAATAAAACACAAATCTTACAAAGACAAACTCAGAAATTAGGTCCTAGACCTAACCATCCCAAACCCAGAAGCCTAGACACCAGTGTAAGAATACAATCAACAACTGCTGGGCAGTGGTGGCACACACCTTTAATCCCAGCACTTGGGAGGCAGATCTCTGTGAGTCTGAGGTCAGCCTGGTCTACAAGAGCTAGTTCCAGGACAAGCTCCAAAGCTACAAAGAAACCATTTCTCAAAAATCAAAACAAAAGAGAAAAAAGAGAACACAATCAACAACAGACAGGAGGATAAAATACCAAGAAAGTCCAGCTATCATATGACAGTAAGACCTGAACATTCCAGAGCTGCTGAATAACAAGAAAAGTACCCCAAAAATAACTTTATGAAGATGCTAGTAGTCCTTAAAGAGGAAATTAAGAACTCCCTTAAAGAAATGTAGGAAAAGAGAACAAAAAATTGGCAGAACTCAATCAATCCCATAAAGAATATCAATAAACTAAGAATAAACAAACAAACGTGTTAGAAACTATTCAGGTCCTGAAAATTGAAGTAAAAGCAATAAAGAAAACACAAACTGAGGGACTTTTGGAAATAAAAAGTCTGGGTAAGTGAACAGGAAGTCTGTGATACCATGAAAAGACCAAATCCAATAATACTAGCTTTAGAAGAAGGAGAATAACCATATATCAAAAATCCAGACTGAAAAAAGGCATTACTAATAAAGGTACAAGAACCTACAGAACACCAAATAGATTGTACAAGAAAATAAAATCACTGAATCACATTATAATCAAAATACTAAACAACATAAGAAAGAAAGAATATTAAAAGAAAAGTACTATTAAAAACTGCAAGGTAAAAAGGCTGAGTAACGTATAAAGGCCTGGACTGATGTTTTTCAGACTTTAAAAGAATGGTTTCCAGTCCAGAATAGTAAAACCAACAAAACTTTCAATTACCATAAATGGAGAAAACAAGATATTTCATGAAAGAAATTAAATTTAAAGAATATCTAACAACAAATCCAGTCATAAAGACATACTAGAAGGAAAACTCTACCCCAAGGAAGTTAACTACTTTCACAAAAACAGATGACAACCTCCCATCAGCAAAATCCAAAGGAGGGAAACACAGCACACACACACACACACACACACACCACACACCACACACACACACACACACACACAAAAGCACACATACACACAGAGACACTACCACTACAAATAAGAAAATAACAGAAACAAACAGTTACTGGTAATTAATACTTCTCAATATCAGTGGACTCAGTTTGCTAATACAAAGACACAGGTTAGCAGAACGGATGTGAAAACAGAACCACTGTTCTGTTGCATACAAGAAACACACCTTAACATCAAAGATAGACATTACATCAGTGAAAATTGTAAAATGTTTCTGATCTACTGGAACTCACTATCAAGCTGGTATAGTTATCCTAATATCTAACAAAATATACTTCTAAGCAAAATTAACCAAAAGAGATAGAGAAGGACATTTCATGCTCATCAAAGGGAAAAATCTGTCAAGACAAAGGCTCAATTCTAAACATTTATGTCCCCAACACAAGGGAACCCACCTTTGTAAAAGAAACATTACTGGGACTTAGTGGGAGACTTCAACATCCAACTTTTACCTATGAACAGGTTGTTCAAACAGAGAATAAAGAGAGAATTAAGGAAACTAACAGATATTATAATGCAAATGGACCTAAGAGATATCTACCAAACATTTCACCCAAACACAAAAGAATATACTTTCTCTCAGCACATAATAGAACCTTCTTCAAAACTGACTGTATAGATGGTCTCCAAAGAAACTCTCAACAACTATAAGAAAATTGAAACAATCCCCTGAATATTATCAGATCATCTTGGATTAAAGCTGGTTTTCACCAACAGAAACAAAAGAAAGCTTACAAAGTCATGGAAACTGAACAGTTCTCTACTGAATTACCACCGAGTCAGGGAAGAAACAAAGAAATTAAACACTTCCTAGAATTCAATGAGGATGAATGCAGAACAGACCCAGTGTTGTGAGACACAATGAAAGTGGTGCTAAGAGAAAAGTTCACAGCACTAAGTGCCTTCATAAAGGAATTATATAGGCCTCATACTAGTGACTTAACAGTAGACATGCTAGCTCTAGAACAAAAAGAAGCAAACAAGCCCAAGAGGAGTAGACAACAGCAGAAAAATAATCAAATTGAAGGCTGATATCAATACAATAGAAACAAAGAAACATATAAAAACCAATAAAAGAAAGATTTAGTTCTTTGAGAAAATCAACAAGATAGACAATATCTTATAAAAATTAACTAATAGGCAGAGATAGAGTATTCAAATTAACAAAATCAGAAGTGAAAAGGTGTATATAATAACAGACACCGAGGAAACCTGAAGAATAGTTAGGGAACACTTCAAAAACCTACAAGTTGCATAGGTGGAAAAGAGTTTTTCTCACTTTATGGGCTCCCTTTTTACTTACTTGATTCTCTTTTTTAATGGACAGAAGCTTTTTTTTTTCTATGTCCCATTTGTCACTTGTTTTCTTATTTACTGAGAAAATGGAGTCCTATTTATAAAGTCCTTTTCTACACTTGTATCATGTAGAACACTGCCTAATTTTTCCTTTCAGCATTTCTTATTTCATATTGGAGTCCATGACTCATTTGGAGTCAGCTTTTGTGCAGAGTGGTAGATACTGGTCTACATTCATTCTTCTACATGTGAGCATTTCGTTTTCCCATCACCACTTGTTAATGATGCTGTCTCTTCTGCAGAGCATATTTGTAGCATCTTTGTTAAATATCAGGTATATGTAATTATGTGCAATAATGTTGGGTGTCTTCTATTTTGTTCCTTTAGTCTATATATGTATCTCTTTTTGTGCCAGTACCACGCTGTTTTCATTATGACTGGTGTTTTTAGAAAAATTTCAAGCTCTCAATTTTACCAACAAAGACTCAGGAGCCAGATGCTGCAGTGAAAGCCTGCTAGCTCAAAGAGGCAGAGAAAGTACACTGCTGTCATTCCTCCATCAGCTGATGTCCCAGAAGCCTCCTTCTTCTACTCTGTCTCCAATCCTCTGTCGAAGACCAGACTCAACGAAATTCATACAGTCCAGGGTAGGAGCATGAGAACTAGAATTATTAAGCAAATGGAACAGAGATATGAGAGAAATGAAAGACAGAAACACAGAACAGTATTGGGAGGGAAATTCAGTGAATACTAAATCCATCTGCGTGTATTTTCAGCATGCTTATATACTTCACTCCAAAAGGGGAAAGAGGTTGCAACAGACTTCATTAACATGATGTAAGGAATAGACTTGAATTCTCTGAACTTTGGTCCAGGTGGAGCAGATCTACCTCTATACTTAAAATATTAATTAATCACATCCTAATCTCTTGTCTGTTGTCAAAAACTTTGAAAGAGTAAAAATACACCCAAACTCTCTGACCTCTAGTCAAGGTGGAACAGGGTCACATCTTTGGGTCCTCACACTCCTCAAACTAAAATGTTCCTCTCTTCTACATCCTGTGCATCTCTTTATCCATTCTTCTCACTATCCTGTACTCTATTGTTTTTTCTTAGCCATCCTATGTTCACTTCTTGTGAGCTGCTTGTTTGCTCAGCCTTTTGACATATGGTTGACTTTATTTAATCCCATTTACAATGTTCACACGGAAAGCTCTTGGAGGAAAAGTGTGTGCTGGGGCTGACACCACAACTAGAAACAGGCTTGTCCATTTAATATCGCAACCTCAGACTTCTCAGTGTTATCAAATATCCTGCAATATCTTCCCCTTTTCATCTAAATTAAAAGGAAGGGATTTAAATCTAACACAATAAAACTATAATAAAGAAGGTATTTCTACCAAGCTTTCCACAACATACTGCTTGTGTGTATTTGGCATTCTTATAATTAAGTATTTTTGAGTTGAAAGTTCTGTAAAATGTTCAAATCAGTATAAATGGAGGGAGTGCCATTTCCTGGTACCCAGACCTGAATAATCACACAGTAGCCTTATTGATTACAACACTGTTTAGCCAACAGATTACGTGTATTCCTGCCTAGCTCTTCTATCTTAGTTAACTCATTTCTATTAATCTGTGCATTGCCAATTCTTAGAGATTTAGAAAACAAATTCAAACTGTTGTGATCACTTGAATTTACTTAGAACATTTAAATCCATTAATTGTGTTTTTAACACCAAACAACAGAAATATCCTTTTTACTTAAGAAGAAAACTCAAAATCTGATGTCCAAGATGGCTTGGACCACAAGGAAATCTACAAGCTAACATTCTAATATGCAGTTAAGACATAGAGTTTAAGAAACCCACTTTTCATTTCATGCCAGTAAGGCAAGTGTGCCTTTGGCAGATTATCACTTGAAATGTTATTAGTTTGATTTTCCATGCCTGATCGTATGGAAGGTGTGTTTAATCACTATAATGTGCTTTGGACTGAAGGACCAAACTGTCTGCGTTTCCTTATTGAGGATGCCTTCCAGGTTCAAATCTAATCTCTATCAATCTTGATGGTGTCTGCAGATTTTTCTTTTCCTGTGGAAACAAAGGCAAAACCTTTATACAGAGTGAGACATATCCTGGTTTCTAATCTGAAGCCAACACATCTTTAAAATATACAGGCCAATTCAACTCAATAAGTACTTTTCTACTATCCAGTGTCTCTCCTCAGCTGTTCCTTTCTCATTAGCATTTAAAATTTAAAGGTAATAAAACACTGTTTAATCTGTCTCTGAGGGTCTTTGTTACCCCTTTCTGTTTAGTATGCATTTCTTTTAAAGTGTGGTTAGATCTTTCTAAAACTGCTTGTCCTGTATGCTTATATGTATATGCTTATAAGTATTGTGGCATATGCCTGTAAGAAGCTTTATGTCACAATATGCAAAAAATTATTTCATTTAACTAGAGACATAGGCTGGAGCATTTCAGTCTTCATGTGAACAGGTATCCCCATAATGGCCATGAATCCTAAAAAATGTGTAATTACAGAATCAACCTTCACAGAACTTAAAGCAATTGTCCATATCCTGAATATGGATCTATAATATGGTGCACATATTTTAATTTTACAAACTCTGAAAAATGAAACATTTCCACTTACCAAATTTCATTTCTTTTAATGCCCTTTGAGTTACTTCCTCTGTGTGGTGCAGACTGGTCCTATAAAAACAAGAAGGACATTGCCTTATAATTTTCTTGGCTTGTTGCCAAATGATAGAAAAATATTTCTTCAAATCATTAATGTTAAGCTGGGGTTTCTTATTAAATTCTGAGGCATCTAGCACATTCCCTATGAATAGTTGAACAATTTTATCATTACCGTGGGCTAGAGGGCCTGGAAGACGTATATGGATTCTGATATGTATTATTCTATTTCTCATTACTTGTTATAGATGAATAAATACTAAAGTTATTCTGAATCATCCATAACAAGTCCAGTGGTTACAATAGGTAAGTCATGATCAGATGAACAATTAAATAAACCTATTGCTCCCAAGGAAGTAGAAGCAGTGATTAAAAGTCTCCCAAACAAAGAAGCCCAGGGTCAGGTGACTTTAGTACAGAATTCTACCAGACTTTCAAAAGAAAAGTTAATACCAATACTTCTTAAATTATTCCACAAAATATAAACAGAAAGAACATTTCCAAATTCTTTTTTATGAGGCCATAGTCACTCTGATACCCAAACCACACAGAACATCAACAAAAAAAAGAGAATTACAGATCAGTTTCCTTCCAGAAGTTAGATGCAAAAATACTCATTAAAAACTCACAAACAGAATCCAAGTACACATCAGAAAGATCATCCACCATGATGTTGTGGTTTCATCCCAGAGAAGCTGGGTTGACTCATCCTATTAAAATCTGTCAGTGTAACCCACCATATAAACAAGCTGAAAGAAAAAGAATCCACTGGATCATCTCATTTGATGCTGAAAAAAACCTTTGAAAAAAATCCATCACTCTTTCATGATAAATGTCTTGTAGAGAACAAAGATACAAGGGACATATCTAAACATAATAAAGGCAATCTACAGCAAACCAATAGCCAACATCAAAGTAAATGGGGAAAACATAAAGTAGTTTCACTAAAATCAGGAACAAGGCTATCCACTCTCACCAAATTTTTCAAGAGAGTTTTTGCAAGTTTTAGCTAGAGCAACAAGACAATTGAAAGAGATCAATGGGATATAAATTGGAAAGGAAGAATTCAAAGTGTCACTGTTGGCAGATGATAAGATTATATATATAACCAATCCCAGAAATTCTATTAGGGAACCCTGAGAGATAATAAAAACCTACATTGATGTGACTGGTTAAAAGTAACTCAAAAATAAGTACTCCTCCAATATACAAATGATAAATTGGCTGAGAAAAAAAATCAGGGTTAAAACACCCTTCATGGTATCCACAAATAATAGAAATTATCTTATTGTAAGTCTAACCAAGTACAGTGGTTTGAAAGGAAATGTCCCATAAAGGGAGTGGTGATATTAGGAAGTGTGATTTTGAGGAAGTAGGTGTGGCCTTTTTGGAGGAAGTATGTCACTGTAAGGACAGGCTTTTAGATATTTTTTGGCCAAGATTTGCTTCTGTGACAGACAGATCCTTTCCTGTTGCCTAGATGATGCAGGACTTTCAGATGCTTCTCAGGTCCCTTATGTCTGCACATTGCCATGCTCTACTCCAAGAAGACAATGTAGCAAACTTCTAAAACTGTAAGTGAGCCACACCAATTAAATATGTTCCTTTATAAGAGTAGATGTGGTCATGGTTTCTCTTCACAGCAATAGAAACCCTAAGACACAAAATAAGTGAAATATCTTTATGACAAGAACTTCAAGTCTTTGAAGAAAGAAATTGGAGAAGATATCATAAGATGGAAATATTTCCCAGTAGGATTAACATAGTGAAAATAGTCATCTTACAAAAAGCAATCTACAGATTCAATGCAATTCCCATCAAAATTTTAACACATTCTTAACAGAACTTCAAAGAACAATACTCAACTTCTTATGGAAAAACAAAACATGTAAGATAGCTAAAACAATTCTGTACAATAATTGAATTTCTGGTGGCATTATTATCCCTAATTTCAAGATCTATTATAGAACTATAGTAATAAAAACTATATTCTATTGTAAAATAACAGACAGGTGTCTCAGTGGAAAGGAGGGAGGGGAAAATGAAGTCACAATGCAGAAATAAATAAATAAACAAAACAGTAACTACATAAAAGAAACCAGTGTCAACCAAATCAGGATGCACATTTCTTTGAATGCTTGTCTTAATTGACATAGGAGGGGCAAGGCCACTGTAGGCAGCATGATTTCTATGCAGATGGTCTTTGGCTGTGTAAGAAAGCTAAGTGTGGGCCAGAGTGTGAGCTGCAAATGAGGCATCAAGCAGCATGTTTTCTGCCTTGACTTCCTTCAGTGCTACAATATAACACAGTACCGGAAAGGTAATGGACTCTAGTCTTCCTCTTAAGCTGCTCCTTTTCAGGGTGTTTTTATCACAACAAGAGAAAGAAACGTAGAGCACAGCATAGGGAAGACACATCAATTTGACTCAATGTGATTTATACTCAAGAGCAAACCCCTGAGCACCCTCTGGGCAAAGAGAAGGGGGAATTGAGACAGTAGTGACTGGTCTGAAAGTGCACGTACAGTCTACTACATTAGTGTCTCCTTCTGTGTAGCCCCAGATATCCTGGAACTTGCTCCATAGACCAGGCTGGTCTGCATCTTAGTGATTCACTTGCCTCTGCCTCATGAGTGCTTGGATTAATGGTATTCAGCCCCATTCCCAGCTGTGTTTTGTCCTTTTACTCTCAAGAGAAATGTCCTAGGACTTTCCTTCAAAATTTCCTGGGCACAAGGCTCCTCCTGAGAATGCCCTTCCTCTGGATTCACACTACTTCCAACTTAGTCCAGGGCTGTCCAGGACAAATCTGGAATTCTGTTTAGACCCATCCTACATAAGAAGGAATTAGGAGTCCTGAAGAGCACAGTGATCAGGATGACAGGCCTTTAATGCCAACCATGCCGAACATAGCAGGGAATTTCTCATTTGGCTTCTTGACCATGCTTCCTGTTAGCACTGAGCATGAGACTGCCGTTCTTCCAGTGATCACCGGCATCTGCTCAATGCCATGAAAACTGTTTCCCCAAGCCATGGCCTAGCAGGCTGCTTTCCATCTCTGCCCCTGCTTAGCTTAAGCTCCTTCTCTAAACTGTACTCTAACCTCCTGGCTCCTGCCTTTGTGTGAGGACACCTTTCTGCATGGGGACCATGAAGGTCTCCCCCCTCCTGTCATTTCTCAAAAGAAGACATCACTCCCACCAGGAATCATTTAACAAAGGGTAAAGGTGACCCAAAAGGTCAGGAAGTACATGTGAGTAACCAAAGCATAATGCTACAATGTTGCCTTGGAAGCCTCCTTAGGAAGATGGAGCCCGCAGTCCTTTCAATTTCAAGGACACACAGGTCACCTCTTTCCCAAGACTGGGCACATGAAACTCCTCACACAACTGTTCCTGAGCCTCTTTCCTGGATCATTAATTTGACTGGTGACATTAGTTTTAAAGCACTGATCTTCATCCCCAGTCATCACTCAGCTGGTCTTTTTCCAGCCCTCAGGGGCATTTCCTGCAGGGATTAGGTAAAAAAAAAAAAAACGTGGGGGTAGACTGAGTGCTCAGCTGGGTCTATGTGTCACAAGGACACATAGGCATGGTGGATGCTCCCTCCTTTGTGCTGACAGACCCCAGGCAAGATCAGAGCAGATGTCATCCCCATGATAAGCCATTGTTCCTGGGGTCATGGGGATGCTTATCAGTCTTGCTGCAGAAATTATTGCTGGTTGAGAAATATAAAGGGAAGTTGATAGGGATGCAGGGCATCACTGAGATTGGAAGGGATTGAACAGTACCTTGGACTCAAACCCCATCACTCACAGCCAATTGAATTCTGAGAAGTGCTCCTAACTGAGAAGAATCTCAGCCCAGAAGGAGGAAAAGCAGCAGAGTCTGAGTTCTGTGTTGGAACTGAGGCTCTTCTCCTCAGAGGGAGGACAGCGAGTGAGAAGATTGATGGAGTCCTCTGTGCTTCTCTGCAAGGGGTGTACCCCCTGGCAGGGGCTTCTGCTCACAGGTAAGGATACCCACTCTATGACTTTGTGGGGATGGGAACTCAGAGTCAGGCTGGAGTCTCCTAAAGAGATCAGGATCTTGAGAGGAGACTCAGGGTTTCTGTTTGCAGCTGTGGTGCATAAGGTACAGTAAGGGACAGAGGCTCAGCAGCCAGAAGCTCTCAGAGGACAGGGGGTGATGATGGTAAGAGAAAAGTCTCAAATACTTCGTATTCACAGTGAATTTCATTGACTACAGTGTTCTGTCATGCTGTTCCCCACTCTGACAGCATGACGCTCCAGATGAAATCAAACAGGGAAGGATTAGCGAGATGTTTCAGTGTGGGAGGATACGATAACCTGAAATAGGTCCTCAGCTCCCATGCAGTAGATGGAGAGAACAGACTCCTGCAGGCTCTACTCTGCCCTCCACATAGGTGCTGTGGCATGCACCCACACATGCATACTCTAGTACATGTGCCCCACACAAATTTGTGGCATACATCTTCATATGTACGCAAGGAGACACCAGCCTTTACAAATACACACATAAATTAACAAAAAATATCTAAAAGTATTTTTTCACACTTGAACTTAGCTATTGTCCTAAGTTTCAAACCTAGGAACTATGAAGAAAAATCACAGAAGACACATTTTTCTTTCCTTCTTTCCTTCTCTCCTTTTTTTCTCTTGCCCACTGTGTCTGAATCTTTTCCAGGAACTCAACTTTCCAAAAAGATCCGACTAATCCTGCCCTTAAAAGTTCCTGGTTCTGCTGCTTGGTGGTGGCTCAGGCCTTTAAACCCAGAACTAGGGAGGCAGAGGCAGGTGATCTCTGATAGTTCAAGGCCAGCCTGGTCTACAGAGCAAGTTCTAGGACAGTCAAGGCTTCAGGGAGAAACCCTATCTCCAAAAACAAAACCAAAATTAAAACCTAAAGGCAAACAAACAAAAAGCCCTGGTTCTAGTGGACTTTATGTCAGTAAACCCTAAAGATGAAGCCAAAGGTTGAAGAAAATCACAAAGGAACAGAGAGTAAAACAGAAAGTGAGGACTCTCCAGAGGAGGAGTTCAGAGAGGCAGTGATCCTCACACATATACTCTATGTGAGGATGGATAAGGGACAGTGAATGGGGGAACCAGGCAGACCTGAGCAGAGAAATCCTAAGGGGTAATGACACACTCAGACTCTCCGAGTGAATGGAAGCCATGGTGCTCATGCTGGCAAAGGAAGGTGAGCACAACCTATGCACACAGCAAAGCTGAGTGATGACCACACCTGTTTAATATTGGTGTTTTTTCTCAATTCCCTTCTAGCTTCCCTTTTAACCTTGTTGCACCTGTCTACCACTGCCCATGTGACCACTGTATCAGTGCCACCCATAGTGTCTGAAGGAGATGACGTCCTGTTCCTTGTCTACAATCTGCCAGAGGAAATTGAATCCTTAGCCTGGTTCAAAGGGCTAGGAAACACAACAGAAGAAATTGCATCATATGCACTGAACAGCAGTTTAAGTAGGCCAGGTCCTGCGCACAGCAGTAGAGAGACAATATATCACAACGGATCCATGCTGTTTGAGAAGGTCAACCTGAAGGACACAGAATTCTATACCCTACAAACCTATAATAGAAGTGGAAAAATCTTATCAACAGCAAGCGTGTACCTCAATGTGTATGGTAAGTGATTCATTGTGAATCTGTGAGCTGGGTGAGGTTCATTTCACTGGACACACACAGGAGAGTGATCTGTGTCTAACTTCCCTGTGCGTTGTGCCACCGTGTTGGGGTTTCACCATTTAGTGCAGGACACACAAGGTTTAGAATAATGGCAATAGATCAGAATGCTCATCTGACTTTACCTTGCACACAGGTGGATGTGTGGTGGGTAGTTCATCCAAGGATATCAGCCCCTTGGATGATATTTCTAGAGTTATAGACTCTAGGAGTTCTTACCAGGAATGTTTCCTTGAGAAAGACTCTGAGGGAATCAACATTGTGCCTGGCTGAATAAAAATGGAATCCTCACAGAGATGTGAGCTCCAGGATGCTCTGCCTCAAGGCCTCTGTCCCAGACTCCACTCCATTTGTCCACGAGAAAGAAGCATTTGATAAGTGTTGGATTTTGACTTTCTGGTGGCAGGGAAGAGTGCTCCCTAGTAGTCAGAGTCTTGTGAAGTGTGGAATTAGACAGTGCACTGTCCTGAGAGTCTTGGTTGTACTACTGTGCTACATCCCTTAGCCATCTTCTTCAGAGAGTAGGTAAGGCAGCACAGGTCAACAGGTGTCCAGGCCATTAACTGAATGTCCTGTTGGGCACATGGGATTTTACATGAAAGTCATGGTGCCCAATTAGAGGGACTAAGGACATGGGTTCTCCTGACAAGTGCTTGTTCCCTGGGTCCCATTTGAGGAATTCTTTCCTTCAGGCAAATGGCTATTGGATATGCTGGTCTGACAGCTTCCCAAAGGAGAGCTGTAGTTCCCTTGCAGATCACCTGGCTGGGGTGTCATCAGGACACACAATGAACTGCCAGAAAAGTATTTGCATGAACCAGGAACTATCCTAATAGCCTGGTTCCACCCCCCTTTTTTTTGCAGATCTAAAAATCATGGTCTCTGCTACCCTTTCAGGAGGTCATGTTCTGTTTTCTGCTTTTTATGTGTTTCCTTTGGGAAATACATGATATCTTAGGGGAATCAACTAAATAGTGTTCCAAGGTATCTCAGAAAGGCTATGGAGCATGTGAGTAGACCCTGACACAGCTCAGCAAACAGAGGAAGTGGGATCATGGTCCTGAACATCTTGCACATGATAAAGAATCGCACAGCCCTTTTCCAGGAAACAGGTCACTTCCTGTCACACACTCAAGATCTGAGACTCATGACACATCCCGGGCTTTCGATCTCGGTCAGAACCCAGTCTGACTGTGAATCTAGGGGAAGTATATTTATTCTTTTCCACACACATCACTCACCTGGTCCCTTTGGAGTCTCAAAGTCAGTTTTGTCACCTTCCTGGTGGGAGAAAATTCTATGTTTCCAGAGCACTGAATACACAGGGCAGACTGGGCACTCAGCTGGGCTTCTTTGTTACACAGTTGTGCAGATTTTCCCTTTTTGATGCTGGCAAACAGGCCAGGATGCAGCAGAGCATAGTTCCAGGGTCAGCTGTTACTGGCGCATGTCACAGGGATGGTCATTACCCTCTATTCTAACTCTGTATTCTAGATGATAAAAACATAAAGAGGGAATGGCAAAGAGGCATGAAGCAGCACTGAAAGTGGAGGGGCAGAGCAGTGCTTTGAACATAGACGCACCCTCGACCATTATACTCTGGGAGGTGCTCCTTCCTGGGGTTAGGGCTCAGCTCATATGGGGGATGGGCAGCAGAGCTTGTGAGCTGTGCTGGAGGAGACACCTCAGAGGAATGAGAGATTAGCCTACGCAGACAATAGCGGCCACTTTCCGTACTCCTCAGCAAAGGGTGCATTACATCTCAGGGGCTCCTGCTCACAGGTGAGGAGACAGTGTGTGAGGGGAAAGAACTGACATGCTGTCTGGAGTCTCCTGAGTGGCACAAAGACATGAGAGGAGTCTCTGTGTTTGTAGGGGAGAAGATGTAGAGTGGGACAGAGGCTCAAAACTTGGATTCTCTCCTTGAATACTAAACAGTAAGGGTTGAGGAGACATTGTTTTTGCCCAAAATTTGTAAGCATAACCACAGTATTCTGAAGATAGACTGATGCCCTCAGCTTGATGGCCCAAATTAAAAAAATCAAGCTGGTGTGGATCAGTGACATGGTCCAAAGATATAGGCATCTGATTCATTGTCTGGCATGTGGAGACCAATGAACTGAAGTCTTCTGACGTCCATGTAAGTACTGTGTCTGCACGCCCCCACAACACACACTAGCCCAGCCCTTACACTACTCACATACAACTATAATATGGAATCAAGAGCAAAAAATCAAAACAAATGGGATGATTTAATACTCTATCACAAATCTAAGTTTCTTAAGTCTATGGGTATAAAGGGTTCTGGGACATCATTTATTCATTCAGTCTCCACATGTATCTGAGTTTCTCCTAGGCATCATTTAAAAAAATACAAGACAATTTGTGGTTCTTATTACATCCCAGTTTGAGTGGAATTGAAGTAAACAAAGCTAGAAGGAGAATTCAGGTGTTAGCTGCAACCCCAGCAGGAACAGAACAACAGCAAAGTTCGAGAATGAAGACACAGGGTCTGAAGTGGAAGAGGTTGGGCAGGCATCACCCCAACACCATTGGGGTAATTGGGGTAAATGTGAGCAGGGATCTGATCCAGTAAGACACAGCCATGCTGACAACTGAAGACAGAGATCCATATAGTGGAAATGACAAGTGTGGGGACACTGAGAATATAAAGGGCATATGCAGATTTCTATCAAGTAGGACAGGGAGAAACTCACCCAGAAACGTAGGCTGAGCAATGGACACAGCTGCTCAGGACACAGGACATCATGTTAGGTAAATAGAAAAGACCCAACTTAGGTGGATTTCTCTTACCTTCTAGCTTTCCTTTGGAAGTGTGGGTGCCTTGCTTCCTCTGCCCAGACCACTATTGAATCACTGCCATCCAGCGTTGCTGAAGGAGGAAGTGTTCTTCTACTTGTTCACAATCCACCAGAGAATATTTTAGAGTTTCTCTGGTATAAAGGAGAGGTTGACTCCAAGAACCTTTTGGCTATGCAACCTATACCAGCCAGGAAACCAACTGTGTGGGGGCCTGCATTCAGTGGCAGAGAGACATTGCACAGTGATGGATCCCTGCTGCTTCATGCTGTCACTGAGAAAGACCATGGATTGTACATACTACGAATTCTGAGAACAGATATGGGAATTGAAGAAGCACAAGTGCAACTCCAGGTGGACAGTAAGTGATTCTCTGTGAGTGTTCAGTGCTGGGCAAGGCTTAGACAGACAGGACTGCCATGGCTGGCCTAGCCTCCCTTCCCTCTTACACTGTGTCCCCGGGTGGAGGTTTGAGCACTTAGTGCAGGACACACTGGTAGAGACAAATGGCCATAGACCAGCTTCCATGTTCCATCTGCATCAAAGTATAACTTGATGGAAATTAACTCAGTCTAACATGGCAGAGTCAGCCTAGTCTCTTGGGGATCTAGACCAGGGAGGACTGCATACTGTCATCTTTTCAAGGCTGGACTAAAAAAGTGACTCAGGAGAACCCTTTTTAATGCAATACTCTTACATCCTCTCAAAGCTGATAGGGAACATGGTTTTAGAATATCGATGTCAAGTGTCATATACAAAATCCAGGAACTGGTACAGAGACCATGGAGGAGTGCTTCCTATGGGCCAGCCCTTCATGCTTGCACAACCTGCTCTCTTTTCTCATCCAGGATTCCGTTCCCAATACTTGAACTGACCGCATTGGTCTGAATCCTTTTGCATTCATCCCCACTTTTTAAAAATGTGCTATAATTTTGCCCACAGGCCAACCAGGTGATCGCAGTTTCAACTGAAGCCTTGTCTTGCAAAATGATTGTAACTTGTGTCAAACTGTCATAAAACCAGCCAGCCTAGTACCCAAGCCTTTAAAAGAGCTGAGACTGCCTTGAAGATCAGACTATTCCCAGTCCCCACAGAACCCCAGACCTAAGAGTCACTTGACAGTTCAGCAAGAGCATCTATTAGGTGAAGTCAGGAGTTGAGTGTTGTCTCAAAGGAAACAGAAGAAAAATATCATAGACATTGCAAGTTCCATACCCTTTGAGTTCTGGCAAGGCATCATCTCAAACCTTAATGTGCATGAGTGTGTGCAGTATCTGCCTGAGTGTAGTGAAGTAGAAGCCAAGTAGACACCCAAGGGGACAGTTCTATGCAGAGGAAATGACACTTTCAGGGGCACTGTTGGAAAGGAGGGGTTTTGAAAGGTCAGGGAAGGCCATGTTTTTGGCTTTCATTACATGGGATAGACCCACATACACCTGCAATGCTAGGCTGAGTGATGAATCCATCTGCTCAGTCTGGATGGAGGTCATCATCTTTTCACAAAGAACAATGATCCCTATGTGATGGTTTTTTTTCTCTTTTCCCTCTCAGGTTCCCATTCTCTGTTCTGTGACACTCTCACTTCTTCCCAACTCATGATCCAAGCAGACCCTCAGTATGTTTCTGAAGGTGAAGACGTACTTCTCCAAGTTCATAATCTTCCAGAAGATGTGCAAGCCTTTTCCTGGCACAAATCAAAGAATGGGAGCCCAATTTTTAAACTCGACAAAGCCATGCCTTCCATCTCCTGGGACGTTGCACAGAGAACAAAAGGGATGGCGTTCCAAAATGGATCCCTGTTGCTCCAGGATATCACTGAAAAAGATGCAGGAATGTACACACTAGAAGTTTTAAACAAAGATTTCAAAATTGAAAGAGCATACGTGAAATTTTATGTAAAGAGTAAGTGACTCTATGGTATCTAACTCCTGGGTGTGGTTCATCCTATTTCATACACTAACCTGTCAGGATTTGGCTGTGCCTGCTCTTCTCCCACTGCATTGTGTGCACTCACTGGGGTTTGTGTTTCTACTGCAAGACACACATTGGGTAGGCAAACTGTAATAGATCAGAACTACTCACCTGTCTTTACCTGCAGAGAGTAGGACCTGTGCTGGGAAAACTCAGCCTCAGGATGTCATCCTCAGTGCAGACATTTGGAATTCACACCATGCTCATGTACCCAGAAGAGTGTGGGAGTCAGACAGTCCCCGGTTGATGAAGCCATGGGGTCTTCACAGAGACCACCAGGAATCTCTAACTCCAAAGCTTTGCCCCTGGAATGAATCATGATCACATTGGGGAGCTTTTTTTTAACTGTTTGTTTAGATTTTCTGTTAGAACTGACAGGAATAAGGCTTTACTGACTGTTCAAGTCATGGGACTGGCTGTTCCATAGTGTAGAACCAGCTGTGTACTGCCATGACAGCTGGGTAAGATAGATCGTCTTTGCATCTCTTTCTCCTAATGCTGAGTGGACAGGGTTTGGGTAATTAGCCTGTTGTTCTGATGAGCTTATGAGACTTCACATGAAGGTCAAGGCACTAGGGAAAGAAACAGAGGAGACAGATAGTAACAGATGCTGTTGATGTGAGCAGCTGCCCCAACTCAAGATCAAATCATTGCCCATAACTAAGCTTAACTCTTGGACACGGCAATGATCATTCACTGTGTTTCCTAACACATGGAAACTGAAACATGGAAAACAGTGCCTGAATCAGAGTAACACAGTCACTAGCTGGCAGATACAAAGCATGAGATATGTCTATAGTCACAGCTTCAAATTATTCCCCCCCCCGGAAGACTTATAAAGTGTGAACTAAAGAGGGCCTGGTTTATTCTCTGGACTACTGTCATTTGGTATTCTCCTCTGTTTCTTCACAGAGAGTGTGACACAGCCCTTTGTGCGAATCACTGACACCACAGTCACAGGAGGTACATCTGTGATCTTCACCTGCGTTTCACCCAACACTGAAGTCTCTATCCGTTGGATCTTCAATAAGAAGAATCTGCAGCTCACAGAGAGGATGACTCTGTCCCCGACAAAGTGTGGACTCAGAATAGATCCTGTCAAGAGTGAGGATGCTGGAGAGTATCAGTGTGAGGTCTCCAACCGCTTTGGTTTGAAGACCAGTCTTCCAGTCTCCTGGCCATGATGAGTGAGTGACCTCTCCTCTCATCCCACAGTAGAATGCTGGCATTTCTTTATCAAAATGGAGAATAGTTATGTGGTGAAAATGATTAGTTATTACTCAGGTACAGCCAGCTGGGAGACTCACCCCAATAATCCTGAAATACACATGTATATAAGGGAAGGCCTGAATTTAAAGTGAGGTTGTCTTAAAAGGAAAATAAAGACATAAATATGGTAAACAAAATTCCAAAGGTTGTGGTTCAAATATATAGTGATCTCTCAGAATTCATAGCAACTGATTTCAGGAGCCCTCAAACTTTTGGAGTTCTGAGTCTGCTGTGGAAATGGTGTATTGTTTGCATTGAGAAACAACATACTCTCATATGTACAAATACATTTTTTAACTAATCCATGTAGGTCCAATATTGCCTGAACAGAAGTCATCCATGTGAAATGAGGAAGAGTGACAGGAGGAGGGCGTGCCCATGTCTCACTGTCAACATAGCTGGTTTCTAAATAGCTTTGATCCACAGTTTGATGCATAGATTTAAAATCCTTCACATAAGGGCAGATCATACTGCTTTCATCATGATAGTGACATTCACACTGGGACCGATCTCATTAGTGCTTTTCCTGTTAATACATATTTCTTTCATTTTATAATCTCTATTCATATATTACATCTCAACTGCAGTTTCCCTCCCTCCACTCCTCCCTAAGAACTACTTCTCCTTTACCTCAGATCCACTCCTCTTCTGTTTCTCTTCAAAAAGTGAACAAGATTTCCAGGGATATCTTTAGAACATGGCACAGCATGTTATATTAGACTTGCCCCAATCTCTCATATCAGAGCTGCGAGAGGCAACCCAGTAGGAAGAAAAGGGTTCAAAGAACAGGTAAAAATATTAGAGGTGCCCCCCACTTCCACTGTTAGGAGTTCCAGAAGAATATCCATCTACAGCACAATAACTTATATGCTGAGCCCAAGCTCAGACTCAAAGAAGGCCTGTGATTATCCCTGTATTCTCTGTGACCATCCATTAGCCATGCTTCATTGTTTCTGTGTTCCATCTTTTCATGGTGTCCTTGACCTCTCTGGTTCCTAAAATCCACCCTTCCCCTCTACTCTGGGGTTCCTCTGGTGCCACCAAGTGGTTTGTGTGTGCAGATGTGTATCTGCATCTGTTCTCATATGCTGCTGAATGATGCCACTCTGATAACTATTGGATACTTGCTCTAATAGTATAACAGAAAATCATTAGTAATCATTTCATTGAAATGTCTTTCCAGTGATGTTTGGTTCTAATCTGTGTTCTGAGCTGTGCAGCCTCTGGTTGCTGGCCATCCAGGCAGGGTCAGGTCTGGGCTTCCTCTCATGGCATGGGCTTTAATTTGGATCAATCATTTTTTGACCAATCCCACAAGTTCTCTTCCACCATAACACAAGTACATCTTACAGAAAGGACAGATTGTGGCTGTTGAACATTTTGAGGCTGAATTGGAGTCAAGCTCAACTGCTTGAAGTCTTCTGTAGGCGTAGAAGATGGCTGTTTCAAGCTATCTATCCCTCACTTCTGAGAGTCTTTGTTTGGGTCACTCTTGTAGTTTTCAGGGAGTTTCCACTGTAGTAGGTTTCCACATTGCTCCCCAAATTCCCCACCATTCCAATTATTACTACAAGTACTCTCTTCTTCCGTCTCACCGTCCCCCACCTGTTTCCTCCTGTTCCCATCCACATCTGCCCCCATCCATCCATAAAATATTTTCTATTTCTTTTCCCAGGGAGACATATGGGTTCAACTTGAATTTCCCTTGCTACTTAGCTTCGTTGTGCATGCAACAAAACAGGACATCTGATTGTTTGTGTGCAATTTTACAATAGTAGAGCTCAGATGTGTGTGTTTGTTCACCAGTTCCAGAAACTTGTGCAGAACCTTTAGGATTTTCCAAGAATAAGTTCATGTCATGTGCAGGTTTATTTTATAGCCAAATAATTGTCCAACTTTTATTTATTTGTGTTCCCTAATCGTTCTGGACATCTAAGAGAATACTGAAGAAAAGTGGCCATTGCAGCAAGCTTGTGCCAATCCTCATCTCAAAGGGAAAGTTATCAGTGTCTCCACTGTGTACTGAGTTGGCAGTAGTTTTTATGTGTGCCACTAATGTGCTGGCCTCTCTTCTACACATGATTTTTTAATTTTTTATCATTTTTATTGTGCTATACATTTTTCTCCACTTCTTTCCTTTCCTCCCCTTCCCCTCTCCCATAATGCCCACACACCCAATTTACTCAAGAGATCTTGTCTTTTTCTCCTTTCTATTGAGATCCATGTATGTCTCTCTAAAGGTCCTCTTTGTTTTCTAGGATTTCAGGGGTTGTTGATTGTAGGTTGACTTTTCTCTGCTTTATGTCCAAAAGCCACTAATAAGTGAGTGCATATTATATTTGTTTTTCTGGCTCTGCATTACCTCACTCAATATGTTTTTGTCTAGATTCATCCATTTGCCTGCAAATTTCAAGATGTCATACTTTTTTTTCTTTACTACTGAGTAGTACTCCATTGTGCAAATATACCACAATTTCTTTATCCATTCTTTGGTTGAGGGGCATCTCAGTTGTTTCTGGTTCTGGTTATTACAAATATTCCTGCCATGAACTTAGTTGAACACATATCCTTGTGGTATGAATGGGCTTTCTTTGGTTATATACCCAAAAGTGGTATTGCTGTATCTTGAGGTAGATTATTTGCTAATTTTTTGAGAAATTGTCCTACTGAATTCCAAAGCTACTGTACAATTTTGCACTGCCATGAACAATGACAGTGTTCCCCCTACCCTACATCCTCTCCAGCACAAGCTGTCATCAGTGTTTTTGATTTTGGCTGTTCTGAAAAGCGTAAGATGGAATCTCAGAGTTGTTTTGATTTGAATTTCTCTGATGGCTAAGGATGTTGAGCATTTCCTAAGATGTCTTTTAGCCATTTGAGATTTGGCTATTGATAGTTCTCTATTTAGGTAGGTACCACATTTTTTTATTGGATTATTTGATCTTTTGATATCAAGATTCTTGAGTTCTTTGTATATTTTGGAAATCAGCCCTCTGTCTGATGTGGGGTTGGTGAAGATCTTTTCCCTTTCAGTAGACTGCTCTTTGTCTTGTTGAGCATGTCCTTTGCTTTACAGAAGCTTCTCAGTTTCAGGAGGTCCCATTTATTAATTGTTTCTCTCAGTGTCCATGCTTCTGGTGTTATATTTAGGAATTTGTCTCCTGTGCCAATGTGTTCAAGTATACTTCCAACTTTCCCTTCTAGGAGGTTCAGTGTGGTTGGTTGTATGTTGAGGTCTTTGTTCCAGTTGGACTTGAATTTTGTGCATGGTGATAGATATGGATCTATTTACATGCTTTTGCTTGTTGATATCATTATGCCAGCATCATTTGCTTAATATGCTTTCTTCTTTCCATTTTATATTTTTTGTTTCTTTGTCAAAAATGAGGTTGAATATTGTTCTTTTGAGGTCTGTGAAGAAATTTGCTGGTATTTTGATGGGCAGTGCATTGAATCCTTAGATTGCTTTTGGTAAGATTGCCATTTTTACTGTGCTTATTGTACCTACCCAAGAACATGGGAGATCTTTCCATTTTCTGGTATCTTCAATTTCTTTCTTCAAAGACTAAAAGCTCTTATTGTATATGTCTTTCCCAATCCTTTATTCTGAGATAGTGTCTACCCTTGAGGTTGAAGTGTCTTTCTTGTATGCAGCAGAAGGATAGAAGGTGTCTTTTTATAGATAAGTTGAGTCTATTTATATTAAGGGATATTAATGACTCATGATTACTAGTTACTGTTATTTTAGTTTTTTGTTTTTGGTGATATTATTGTGTCTGCTTTTCCCTTCTTTGAGATTTGCTGCTGTGAGATCATCTGTTGTCTGTTTTTTTGTGGGGATAGCTAACTTTCTTGGGTGGAAGTTTTCCTTCTAGTACTTTGTGAAGGACTGGATTTGTGGCTAGGTATTTTTTAAATCTTGTTCTGTCGTGGAATATCTTGTTTTCTTCATCTATGTTGATTGAAAGTTTTTTTGTAAGCCTTTTGTATTTAAATAGGCATATCCTTCTTTATGTTGGGGAAATTTTCTTCTATGACTTTGCTGAGTATATTTTCTGTGCCTTTGAGTTGGACTTATCCTGCTTCTATCCCTAATAGTCTTAGGTTTGGTCTTTTCATGGTGTCTCAGATTTCCTGAATATTTTGTGTTAAGCTTTGCTTAGGTTTAACATATTCTTTGACCACTGAGTCTATTTTCTCTATTGTATCTTTGATACCCAAGATTCTCTCTTCGATATCTTATATTCTGTTGCTTATGCTTGTATTTGTGGTCCCTGATCATTTATCCATATTTTCTGTTCCAGAGTCCTTGGTTTGTGTTTTCTTTATATTCTCTATTTTGGTTTTCAAGTCTTGAATCATTTCTTTCATCTGGTTGATTACTTTTTCTTGGTTTTCTTTAAGGATTTTGTTGATTTCTTCCAATTTTTTGTTTGTCTTTTCCTCTACTTCTTTGATGTAAATATTCAGTTCCTCTCTAAGGGCCTCAAACATTTTCCTAATGGTATTTTAAGGTCATTTTATTCTGCTTCATCTGTGTTGGGGTGGTCAAGTCTTACTGTTGTAGAACCACTATTTTATGATGATGTCCTGTTGCTTTGTGTTGTTGGGTGGGCTCTTACCTTGTTGTCGACCTATCTTTTCCTCCAATTGGTGTAGTTGAGGTTGTTTCTCTGGTGATCACTCCTTCATGTGTCAGAGGTTCCAAGACTTAGATGGTCACTCCTGGAGGTGGAGTTGGTGCTAAGTTTCCAGTAGCTCAGCATTCCTGGATGTGAGTTGGGTCTTTCTACCTGCTCCCAGAGTTAGCTTAGGTTTTGCTTTTCTGCTCCTGAAGGTTGCTTGGGCCTTACTTGCTTGCTCCCAGAGGTAGCTCTGGCCTCCCTGCTTGCACATGGATGTGGTTCAGGCCTTCTTGCCTATTCCTGTAGGTTGCTTTTGCCTTCCTGGTGCTCCTGGAGGTCACTTGGCCCTTGCTTGCCTACTTGTGGAAGTTGCTTGGTCCTTCCTGCCTGTTTTTGTGAAGAAAGACGCTTAAAAAAATATCACACTATCTCAGAATTGAGAATAATATAGGGTTATTTATTTAGGGGTAGACCCACAAGTCACAATCCTCTACTGGAACAAAGAACAGCAACTGAATCCCGCAGCCAGAAAAGAGGCCGGATGCATGCTTTACATTGGCATAAATAGTATAAGAGGCCATGCCCAAGTGGGCAGGTAACTTAAAGGCTACTGGCAGTAGGAATTCCTACAGCACCTCCCCCTTTTATTTAAATAAGTGAGTTCTAAACCTAATACAAAATTATATACAATAAGAACAAATATATCAAGCAAGAAACATGTGATAAATATTTCAATAATTATTTTATCCTAATGAATTTAAGTCTTGTATAATAAGTAACTTGGCCAAGTCATGAGAGGAAAATAACTACAAATATCTAGTCTTCAACCCCATCAAGATCTGAGAAGGGAAATAATATTACTTGATTAAGCAGGAAGTACAACTTCCAAAAATGTACAACAAATGACAGAGACAACTGGCTACCTGGACAATCACCCAAAGTCTCATTTCAACATTGAAGCAACCAACTTTGGCTAAGGGCTAGCATAACTGACAGACCATTTTCAGAGGCAGGAAATTTTTCAAAACCATCTTACCCTGTTGGTAAGATTTGACAGTCTTTTCCCTTGTGTTCTGCCTAACCATTTCTGGATACCATGTTCCTTGTCAGTGGTTGGGGCATGGACAGTTCTTTGCCCAAAGGCCAATTTTGCCAAGAGGAAACAAACTCCAAGTGGAGTGTCTTCAGTGCTCAACATTCTCTCTGGAATAGATCTGTGCTTCAAGGAACAATCATGTGTTACTTCAACAGAACCCTAAGTTATTTAAGTGCCATATTCTACAGCTCTTTGACGTGATTGAAGATTTCCTATCTATGCAGAATATAATCTCTATTTATCTAAAGAACCTCATGAGTCTAACTATAAGTATGATAAACATAGATGATTATTGATCTATAATTCTTAATATATATATAACTTAAAGACTAAGACTTTATATTAGAATACTATACAGTAAACAACTGTGCAACCAATGAAGACAATGACCTCAAAATGTAAACAGTGTGTAAGTATCTTGATCAGAGGTAGAAATGTACATTGCAATATGATAAATGTATCCTAAAATTGTATCAATATACAAAAATGTTTTAAGCAAAGGTAGAAGCATGCACGCATATGATATGACAAAATAACTTTGCATAGATATATAAATATTGTAGCTGAAAATAGAAACATATTCAAAATAATTTAAGTTTGTATCAATATACAAGAATCTACACCAGTGTGAACTGCTTATAAATAATAGCTCACAAGTTTTCACTCTATTACTCACTATTATTATTAGTGTAAGCTCACACTAATCTATTATCCCATCCAATTCCTCCCTTTTTTTCAAAGAGATCCCTGATCCTACATAATTTTCCCTAATCTCCAACCCTATACCAATTATAATTAACCCCTAAATAATGTCTCTAACCCTAAGGACAAACTTTGCTGGGAGAGGGAACGTTGTCTTCTAGAATTACTTAAGGCTGTTATGGGGGCAATGATTTTTTTTTTTTTTATGGGATCCTGTGAAAGTAAAATGATAGTTAAGTTCCAAGATTACTGTTTGGTATAATTGCAAATAGTCTCTGAATATTCAGTAGGGTGTTTCTGAGGTTTCTATTTAGAGTTCTCACCAGAACATTGTAAAAAAGTGCAGCATTTCAGCTAACCAAGTTGGAACCATCTTGAGCAGCTGGTACCCAAAACAGGTTTTATATTAGCACTATCAGCATCATGACATCATATCAACCAGGAGTTGTAACATGAGGACATGCTTGTTGGGGTTTCTGTCCTGTCCAGTTCTCACAGCCGTTTAGCCCCAAAGAAAATCACACAGAGATCTCCATAACTTATAAAACTGATTGGCCCATTAACTCTGGCTTCTTATTAGTCCTTGTAGCTTATATTAACCCATTATTCTTATCTATGTTAGCCACATGGCTCAGTACAATTTTCAGCTTGGCAGATCTCATCCTGCTTCTTTGGTGGTCTGGGCAGGACTAGGGAAAGAGCTTCCTTCTTCACAGAATACTCCTGCTCTCATTGCCCCACCTTTACTTCCTGTCTGGTTTTCCTGCCTATACTTCCTGCCTGGCCAATCAGCATTTATTTAAAACATGATTGACAGAATACAGACAATTCTCCCACACCACTTCCCCCTATTTTTGTTTTTTAATATTTAGGGCAGTTTCTTCTCTCTCTCTTTTTTTTAAACAAAGGAAACTATCCATAGTCCATTTTTTGGGGAATGTGGGCATAGTATTCCAGGCTACTTCTGGCTAGTTGGAGGCACTGATAATCTTACAGGGACCTAAAGAAAATTTAGAATTATGATCAAGTCCTGACTGGAGTATCCTGTGAGGCTTGATCATCTCAGGCAGCAGTCTTGAATCTGTTCTGGATGTAGAACTCTGATATCCAGGCCATCTGTTCCTACCGGAGATTTCTCAGGTGGCCTTCCTTTATCAAACCTGGTATTTCTTAACTCAGAATGAAATCCACAGCCTCTCATTCACTGTGGAAACAAAAGCAAAATCTCTTCTCCAAAGTAACATACCTTTTGACTTCAATTTTGAAGTTAAGGTATTTTCAAAATACCTATCGAGGATTAATTCAGCAGCATTTATAAAGAAATATCTTTTAGCAGCTGTTGCTCTTTCCTCAGCATTCAAACAATTCAAAGAGAGCATAATAACATATAGTATCAAGATTCTCTGTGTGTTTTCCATCTTTACGTGGCTTTATTTTAAACTCTATTTCTTTTATTTTTAATTTTTGGCTTTTTGAGACAGGGTTTCTATATATCTTATCCTGGAACTCACTCTGTAGACCAGGCTGTCCTTGAACTCACAGAGATTTGCCTGTCTCTGCCTCCCAGGCATTGGGATTAAAGGTGTGTGCTACCACACCTTGAATTCACAGAGGTCATTCTACCTCTATCTCCCAAGTGTTGGGATTAAAGCTGTGTACCACCATACCAAACTACTCTCTTTTTTTCTTTTTAAGGACTTTAACCTTTTTTTCAAGCCTGCATAAATTTTTAACATACTGTAAACCATTTAGAGGTTTTCTTCATCTTTGAATCTCTCTTTACTGTATATCTCTCTTTTTCTGACCACATGAGTCTTTGATTAACCAAACAATATGGGTAGGATTAAAGCTGTGGCTTTGATGGCTGGATCCAGCCCATTTCTTAGCTTTCTGAGATTTCACCCTCATGGCAGAGATACCGGCTGTAGCCATGTTTATTGACCCAACTTTATGGCATTTCAAGGTCCCTGCCAGCAAGCAAGTTACAGCAGTGTGTTCACAAACCACACTCAAATGCTCCATAGTCGTACTGCCTGCCTGAAAGAGTCAGAGTTTGCCCAGGCAGGATGGAGCAGAAAGCTGGCATTTTAAAACAGCATGGCTTTTTCCTGCTACATATAAAACCCAAAAAGCATGTGGTCAGCTTTTTGTCAACACCATTTAAGTGTTTCTTGGCAGGACCTCTTAAAGAGCTGCAGGATTTTACAGCTAAAGCTGAGTCAGGAAGCCTCTCTTAAGTAAGAGCACTTGCTTGCCTCTAGCAAGCAGAGCAGACCCAAGAAATCACTGCTACCAAGAAGTCATGCTTTACTCTATTCTTTTATGTCTAGAGTTACTTCCCAAGCTCTGTCAGGCTTTATGTGGATGCAGTTGTCCACATGGGTACCATTCTGAAACATGAGGGCCTGCTTGTTGGGGTTTCTGTCCTGCCCAGTTCCTGCAGCCATTTAGCCCCAAAGAAAATCACACAGAGATCTCCATGACTTATAAAATTGATTGGCCCATTAGCTTAGGCTTCTTATTAGCTCTTGTAGCTTATATTAACCCATTATTCTTATCTATGTTAGCCACATGGCTCAGTATAATTTTCAGTGTGGCAGGTCTCATCCTGCTTCTTCGGTGGTCTGGGCAGGACTGGGGAAACAGCTTCCTTCTTCCCAGGATACTCCTGCTCTCATTGCCCCACCTCTACTTCCTGTCTGGTTTTCCTGCCTATACTTCCTGCCTGGCCAATAAGCATTTATTTAAAACATGATTGACAGAATATAGACAATTCTCCCATACCATGGAGTTGTTGTTGTGGGGCCCCATCTTCTTCCTGGAAACTTCAAAGATGACTGCAGGAAAATTCATTGTTCCTTGTGGAAAACTTAAACATTATTTATATAGACATATTTAGACATACATATTCAATGAAAGGTATGATAGAGACAAAAATATGTATGAAGAAAAGTAAAATTTTTCTAAATTCTTTTTTCTTTCTGTCACATATCATGGCTCCTGACATGAGACAGAAACTCTGAATTTTTATTTTAACAACATACTTGGATTTAGAGAAGGGCAGAGCCAGTGTCCAACTCCAAAGCTTTGATTTTTAAGTGAATCATTATTAATATTTTTGTTTGTTTTTCATATTCTTACCTTCAAATAACATGTCCTCATAAGTCATAATTATCTTCTCTTGATCCTATTTGGATAATTATCTTTTCCTGTTTAGGCATCTAGATGTCAAGGTTCTCTTGACCTTTTAAAGATGAGTATTTTCTTGCAAAGACAAGAACAGAACCCTGTCCCAACCCCTATGAGGTTTCCTTACCAACTGTATGGTTGTCACCATTGTGGATGAGCTGTCATTACTCTTTTTCAAGAGGTTTCTCCTTTTAAGACTGAATCTTTATTAATTTTGATGGTATCCATAGTTTTTCTTTTCCTGTGGAAACAAGAGCAAAACTCCTTCCCCAATGTAGCACATCTCCTGATTTCCATTGTGAGGCTAACACATTCTTGAAATACACCAGTTGATTTAATTCAGAAGACTTTTCTATTATCCAATGTCTCTTGGATGCTGTTGTTCCTTTCTCAGTGTTAAGAAAATTCAAGGTTAATAAAGAATTATGTAATCTATTTCTGGGGGTATTTTCCATCCCTTTCTGTTTGTTTAACATATCCTTTATAGTTCAATTGAACTTTCTATAACTGCCTGATCTGTAGGATTGTATGGTATATCTGTAACATGCTTAATATTATACCAAGCAAAAAAGTTTCATTTTCTTAGAGACATATGCTGGACAATTATCTGTCTTTATTTGTGCAGGTATACACATGATGGTTTTAGCTTCTAATAAATGTGTCATTACTGAATCAACCTTTTCTGAGCTTAAAGCAGTTGCCTTCTGAAAACCTGAATAAGTGTCAATGGTGTGGTGTACATATTTTAATTTTCCAAATTCTTCAATGTGAAGCACATCCATCTGCCAGATTTCACTCCTTTGAGTACCCTTTGGGTTAGTCCCTGCATGTAGCAGTGTTTGGTTATAGAAAGAGCAAGTAGGACATCCCTTTATAATCTTCTTAGCTTGTTGCCACATAATAGAAAACTCTTGTTTTAAAACTTTGCTATTGAGATGATGTTTTTTATAAAATTCTGAGGCCTGCAACATGCTTCCAAACAATAATTGATCAATTTTTGCATAGAGGACCTGGCAGACCAGTATGGGATTGGATGTGTGTTATGTATATAGGAAAAAGCCTATTCCTGATTATGTCTTGTACCTGGATACAAGTCAATTCTGTATCATCTGGTATAAATCCAGCAATTTCAATATGCAAGGCAATTCTTCCTACATATTTTGAACCAGTAACTATATTAAGAGGTTCTTTAAAATCCCTTAGTACCATGAGATTAGCATGTAATTATGCCTTATGGACAGAATTATAAGGGCTTTGTTCCACCTTATTTAATTCTTCTGATTTGTAACCTGCCTTCCCTGATTTATTTGCATCAGTATAAAATGTATGGGCTTCAGTTATTGGAGCATCATATACAATTCAGGGAAGAATCCAAGAAGTTCTTTTTATAAGGTTAAGTCTATCACTTTTAGCCTAATTGCTATTTATTTCTCCCAAATAATTAGCACCAGCTCTTTGCCATGGTTCACTGTCTTCCCATAACATTTTTTATTTCATCAGTAGTAAAATGTAATATAATCTCTGCTAGGTCTAAATCTTCTAATTGACAAAGTCTTTACCTCTTATTATTAATTCAGAGACTTTTTCCACATACATTTTTAATTTTTTACTTGGTTTATGTGGTAAAAAGATCCATTCTAATATAATATCTTCCCTCTTTATTAAAATTCCTGCAGGTGAAATACTGGAAGGCAATATGACTAGAATACAGTTAAGATTTGGATTCACCCTATCCACATGTGCCTCATATAATTTCTCCTCAACAATTGTCAATTCCTTTTATGCTTCAGCTGTTAATTCTCTGAGACTATTCAAGTCTGTATCACCATCTAAAGTTTTGTTTAAATGAATTATCAGATCAGGTGTTATCCCAACAGTCAGTCATAGACTGGAAATGTCTCCTAACAATCTTTGAAAGTCATTAAGAGTCCGCAACCAGTCTCTCCTTATTTGTGCCTTTTGTATTCTAATTTTCTGTAAACCTATTTTATAAGTTAGGTAATTAACAGAATCCCCTCTCTATTTTTTCAGGAGCAATTTGTAATCCTCATTTTGGCAAAACTTTCTTTACTTATTCAAACATTCTTTCTAAAGTATCTATGTTTGAATCAGATAACAAAATGTTATCCATGTAATGGTAAATTATAGACTTAGAAAACTGCTTATGTATTATTTACAATGGCTGACTGGCAAAGTATTGCCACAGAGTGAGGCTATTAAGCATTCCTTGTGGGAAGACGGTCCATTGATATCTCCTAGTACCTCTGAGAATTATTATAAGTAGGCACTGTGAAGGCAAATTTTTCTCTATCCTTTTCTTGCAAAGGTATAGTGAAGAAACAATCTTTAAAAAATCTTTCAAATCAATATCTATAAGAGGCCATCCTTTTGGTAATAGAGAAGGCATAGGAATACCACATTGAGGGTTCATAGGTTGAATTACCTTATTGACAGCTCTTAGATCTGTCACCATTCTCCGTTTACCAGATTTTTTTTTTTTACAACAAATACAAGAGAATTCAAAGTTTGGTTGATTTTTCAATATGGCAAGCATCTAGTTGCTCTTTTACCAGCTGTTCTAAAGCCTCCATCTTTTCTTCAGCTAGAGGCCACTGTTTAACCCAAAGTGGTTTCTCAGTTAATAATTTTAAAGGTAGGGCTATTGGTACCTCTAAAAGTTTGCTAGTTGCTTTATATTCTTCTTGTACAGCCTGAATGGCTGGTGACCTTGTGTATAGTATCTTATATAATATCCTTTCCAGAATTATGAGTTCCTGGGATGGCAGGAATCTTAGTCTGGGTATTCTGCTGCTGTAGGAGGTCATGACCCCATAAATTTATTGCAATATTAGCCACACATGGTCTCTGATTCCCTCTCTGACATTCTAGCCCTATGTAGTCAACCTATCTCATGTTATATTTAACTTGAGATATGGTTCCAATTCCTAGTAATTGAACACCTGCCTCTTGAAGAGTCCAGTTTGGATGCCAAGATTCTGGAGTAATGATACTCACATCTGCACCTGTGTCTATCAAACCAACAATTACAATGCCATTTATACACGTTTTTAGCTTTGGTCTTTGATTATTTATAGAAGTTCACCAGAATATATGTTTTATATTTCCTATTGGAATTTTTGATTTATCCTCCATGTTTATGCCATCATCTAGAACAATATGGTCTTTTTCAGAAGGTTCTGGATTTTTAAAATTTTCCTGGTGAGACATGTCCTCCAGTCACTGGGAATAACTGGGCCACTTTTGGCTTGGGGGCCTGTGAGAGGCCCCTCAAGGAGTTTCCTGATAGTATTGGGTTGTCTTGTCTATCTTTTGTTGATCTGCATTTATTGGTCCAATGTTGGCCTTTGCCACACCTTCTACATATACCTGAAGGCTGAGTCCTCCTATTTTTGCCATTCCCAGAGGAGATATTGTTCCTAGGAATTCCTTGTCTACAGTCCCTTCTCAGATGTCCTATTCTATCACAATTAAAACATTTGGAATTTTGATGTCTTCTCATTTTATTTTTGAAATTGCTTTTCCTACCCAAGATTCATTATTATAGTCAAATTGTCATAGCCTTAGTATTTCTTTACAGCAATAAAGCCTTTACTAAGGAACAGGGTGAGGAGTAGTCAGTCCCACCTGATCCATCTATAACACAACCCCCTTATTTGAGAATCAGGGAACATCTCAGAAGAGGATTGGAAGTACTGTAAGATGTCCTGTGCATTGTGAGATTGTGTCTTCTATATTTTACTTGGAAATTACACCCAAGAAAATTTGACAACATGGCTGCATAAATAGACCTGCAAAATGACAACACCAATTGTCATGCAAGAATACATGGGGAAATCACAAGAGACTTCACTCGTACATAAAGAGCTCCAGGTAATTAATGAGTTCTAAGAGAGTGTGTGTCAGTGATTTCTGGGGATGAGCCCTGATAAACAATCTAATTTGACATGGACAACACTAATTAGATGCATCAGAGTGTATTTATATATTTATAAATTTTTACATAAATATTTATGTAATAATAATAACAATTTTAAAAATCCTAAGAGGAGGTAGAATCAGAGAGGGTGGGCTGGAAAGGTTGTAATGTAAACACAATATGCTTATGAAAAATTCTAAAATGGTACTTTTAGAAGTTTTGAAAATAAAGTCGAATATACGAGAGAGCTAGAGAGAGGTAGAGAATGAGAAATAGCTACCAAGAGAGTGATCATGGAGGGAAGCTGAGGAGCCCCTTCCAAGAACACCCTCTCTTTCTGGGCAACATCATTGAGTAGTCTTTTTCTAATCCCCAGTAGAAAGTTAAGGTCTAATCTTTTATAATCTTTTATCAGTGCAGGGGTGTTTCACACCAGGTGATGTAGCTCAGTGTTGTGTAAGTGACAAGGAACATGGAGGAGCCAGGTATTGTAAACTGTGAGTAGTCAGGTCACAGCACAGACAGTTCCTACATTCTTTGGTATAGTGATCTGTAGAAGATATGGCTGATTAAGGGTGTAGGTATTTGGCCTAACTTTGCAGACCTGTGTCCTAACATAAAGATGAGGTTACCATGGATGATAAGAGGAGGAGAATAGAAACAATAGTTGCAATTTCCTAAGATAAGTATTTGAGAGGAGATTCAGAGTTTGTACTTGCAGATTACCTAGAGAGGACAGGTAGGGACAGCAGTTCAATAGCAGGAAGCTCTCAGTGAGCAGGGAATGTTAAGATGAGTGGGAAATGCCAGACAGTTCCCTATTCCAAGTTAATTATCTTTGGTCATTATATTTTGATGAATGAAGTTTTAAACTAGGACATGGTGATTCTCCAAACAAAAATCCAATCAGGGTGGGCCAAAGATATGACTCAGTGGGTAAAGGCACTTGCTGCTAAGACTGACATGCTAAGTCAATCCCCATGTCGCACATTGTTCAGGGCCCACCCACAAAATGTTCTTAATTATGAGCACACCTGAAAACAATGGGTTGAACCATTCAGAAACCTTTTTCAATACTATTCCATACAGGGTGAATGACTTGCCTCTGATACATTATGCAATCCCAAATGATCAGCCATAAACTTATACACATGAGCAATACTAAATGGGTCGAGCATCTTGTATGTCTATGTTTATTAATTTTCCAAACATAGAAGTATAATAATAATAATTACTAAATAATCATGAATTTGATAGAGAGTAGACGGCACAGGAAGAGGTAGAGGGTGAAACTGAGGAATGCAAATGACGTAAATACAATAATCATGTCAAAAAGCCTAAAAAATACTTTTAAACTCTTTAAAAATGAGTGAAAATAAGAGTTAAGCAGAGTGAGAGAACAAGAAATAGCAGCCATGAGAGTGATCATGAAGGGAGGCCTGGGAGCCTCTTCTGTAAACAGTCTCCATTTCTGGGCAGTGTCATTGAGCAATCTTCCCTCAATTCCCAACACAAAGGAAAGGTCTGATCTTCTATAATCTTATAGGTCCAGAGGGAAGAGTCACACCATGTATTTAGTTCAGTGTAGTGTAAGGGACATGGATCATGCAGGAGCTATAAAACTGGGAGTCAGGTCACTGCTCAGATAGCTCCTACACTATGTTCTAGAGTGAGATGCAGGATATGTGGTCTGATCAAGGCTGTGGGATCCTGACCTAAAGTCTCAGACCTGTATCCTAACAAAGTTGCAGAGACTGTATCTTCACAGTAGATAATAGGAGGAAAACTCAGAGTATCAATGAAATCTTCTACCATAGGAGCATGACAAGGCTCTAGTGTTTTTTTTCTCACAGCCCAAAAGAAGAGGACAGAGGGGGCAGAGTTTTAGCAGCAGGAAGCCCTTGGTGAATGTAAAGCAATAATGGGAGGGGACCGATTGTTTTCTACTCAAATTTTATTATCATTGGCTATTATTTACTGAAAACTGATGCTCCCAACAATGACAGGGTGCCCCTCTAAATGAAAATCAGAGGAGGATGGATCACCAAAATGGTTCAGTGGGTAAAGAAAACTTGCTGCCAAGACTGACATGCTGAGTTCAATTCCCAGGTTCAACTTCATGGAATTAGAGAACCAATTACCTCATATTTTCAAACCTTCATATACATACAATAGTATTTTCTTACCCATATACACACATATTCTCTCTCTCTCTACCTCTTTCCATATATATAAAATGCATAAGTAACTGTAAATTAAAAGTCAAATTGTGGCATTAGCCTATTTTGTTATTTACCAACATGAGATTTCTTCAGATCAGTGCCCTTACATCATTCATTCATTCATTCACAGTTGTTTGAGCCTTTTCTGGATACTTGAACATTCCAAAACAGTGGACACATTCCGTCTTCCTTGTTTGCAATGGACCAGAAGGCAAACAGGCATCTAGAAGGTGAATGCAGGGTTTGCGTGGGATCACAAAGGAAACAAGGAAGAAAATAAGAAAGGAGAGTTGGGGAGATGTCCCAGTGTTTAACAGCACATGCTGGATCTTCCAGAGTACATGAAATTAGACCCCAGTACCTATGTGAAGAGGCTTCAAGACCTCACCTTACTCCAGCTCCAAGTGATTCCACACAGTCCCTGGGCATCCACTAATATTGAAACTCAGCATAGAGAACTCATCTGCACCAGTGCTCAGACTGTTAACCAACAGTTCTCATAGGCTTATGAGGTGTCACAGGGCAAGCAAGATGCCCAAGAGAAGGGACAGAGTTCATAGATCCTCCTGATGACTTTATGTTCTCAGGGATTAAGACTAGTAAATTCTCTCCTGTAGGCAAGTAATAACAGATGGTGTTTATCTGGATATATGTCCTGTCCCAATGTCAGGACCTTGTTTATATTTGAGGCTACTTTATTACTATGGTAACATCAATTAACAATGTGTGCTATCACTAGAAGAGAGACACAGAAAACACAGTGTGTACATCTGTCTCACAGGCCATGAGTGAAAGACAAGCTATCTGTATACAACCATGTATCCAGTGTCTTTACCCTGGAGATTTCAGGTGTGTGTGGAGCAGGAGTAGCTGTTTTTCATAGACCTTAATTTTGCCCATTAGCAGATTGAGGAGATATCTATTCTATGAAATGAAAACAAATGGAAAGTTATATTTGTCTCTAGAACTAATGTATCCACTCCTGGAGAATTTCTTCTAAATTCAAGAACTCCACAGGCAACCTATTGGACAGTTTTCTGGCATGTTGCTATCACTACTCCAGAAAGGCAAAGGGCAGGGCTTTGCTTTGAATCTTGCAAAAGATCCTGCATCTAATACAGGGCTCTCTCTGCTCAGGGAGTCACTGATTCCAAACAGCTTTAGCATCTGTCTCTCATCATACCTCATTGTACCCTTTAGTGGAGCAATTCTTTTGGAGATTGGCTTAGATCCTGGATATTAGTAACAATGGTCTCATATGGAGGCAGTTAGCATCCTATATACCTAACCCAGATCTGTCAAACACACTTGTCCCTTCCAGCCAGAGTTTCAGCAAGTTCTTTCTCACTACCTTCAACTGGTCATATCTGTAATAGAGCCTACTAGACCAGCTCTCAGGCCTCTTCCCAAGGTTGCTAAGAGATTGCTTTTCAGGAGTGGGACTTAGAAAAATTTCTTTTCTATAATAAATTCACACATGAAATGCTCAGGCCATGCTTTTTTATTCTTCTGCCACCACTTCAATTTTCCATAGCTTATACACACCTCCAACAGGAAACTTTTTGGCAATAAAAATGTTACAGGTATATTTCACAGGGTCACAAAGCCTTCCTTGTGAATGTGATAAGAAACACATAGCATAAACTTGTTAGCTTCTGACTAGTGGCCAACTGCAGCTGTGGTTGTAAAAGTTTGGCTTGTAATGTTATTGCTTCAAGGGAAAGCTTACAAAGGGAAAAGGTAAACAATTGAGAAATCTAAGGAAGAAGTAAAGATATAGTGTACTACACTACATTTCTTAAGTGTAACTAATATTATAGGCTAACATTTTATGATCCGCGAAACTCAAAAAGTGACAATTTCTCCCAGCCCAGGGAAGCTCAACCATGGCTAGAAGCAGTTTGCAAGTAGCCAATGGTTGGGAGTGAATTGCCTAAGAGTAACTGTGGTAACTTGTGTAAGGCCAAGGAGAAAGGAACAGCCCTGAATCACTTCAACATTTTGCCAGGAGCTGTCTGGCATAGAGAAATGTCTCAGGTCTAAAAATACATTTTCTGTCCTGTGTGTAACCTCAGAACAGAAGTAGGGAACCTTGCAACTTTTTTGATCAAGCCTGCGAGGCCAAGCCATCTGCCTGCAATTCTGGCCTTCTGTGTAGCCTTTCCCAGGGTAACTGGGAATAAATCTATTTTCTTCAGGTCATCATTAGTCAGCTAACAGCCTTCTTCTGTTAAACACATAAATTTCAGGACTCAAACATAAACAGCTCACTGAGCCAAAAATCTTGCATCAAAAACTGGAGTTAGAAATATATACAAAGTTTTAATTGTTTTGGGAGTTCTGCCAGATCATCAGTCTGCATGCTATTGTCTGGACTTGGTAGGGGAAGCTCATGGCTATTTAAGTCACTTTTCTTCCCAAAAAGAGTTTGATTCAATAAACCAGACATCTGTGGCTTCCATCCTTGGGTATTATCTGATGCTCAGTCTACCTAATTTGCCCTGTGAGCTTAGCTAAAAAAAAAAAAACAAAACAGTCTTCTAAGTTTCTCACTGTTTTGTGAAGCAAAGGCTGAACTATGATGTCTTGCTTTATTTACCAGAATTACACAGTGTGGGAAGAAGTCATCATACTATCAGTACATAGGAATAACCATGCCCAAAAGGTAAAGAACACACTGCCAAACTTGTGGAACAAATTCCAAGCCTGCTTTTTGGGGGAGGGATAAAGGTAACACACAAGGGAATTACAGACATAAAGAGGCAGTATTTATAGGAAATATTTTCATATGTCTTGTCATGAATTTCCTCCATCAGATATTTGATCAACTGGTGGGTTGGCCTTATAAATATCATCTATCATCTATTGCATATCTTTCCAGACTGTGATAGATCTGCTTCTTAAAATACCCACCTTGGAGTGCTGGAGAGGTGGCTCAGTGCTTAAGAGGACCTGATTGTTCTTGTAGAGGACACATGTTCTTTTCCCAGTACATGCATGACATCTCATAACCAGTCTGTAATTCTACCCCCTTCAGGTTTCTGTAGGCCCCAGGCATACTTGTAATTCACAGACATACACACAGTTAAGAATAGCCATATATATGCAAAGAATGAAAGAAAGAAATGGAGGAAGGAAGGAAAAGAAAACAACCACCTGAATTTTATGAAATATCTTCTTTGTTCCTTAACTGTGCAGGAGAGGGCATTACAGGCTAAGACAATGGTTTTGTTCCAAGTTCACCTGTACCCCATATTCTTTTTTTTCCTAGATCACTCTGAGACTCATCGTTTGCCTTTTGGGGACATGTGCCTCACCTCAGTCATCATCAAACACCTGAGAAGATTGTCCCATGTTATGGTTTATCTTGGGTAGTTAGTTCAATGACATCTGGTCTCATCTGTGAGATTTCTGTGAACAGATCAAGCCCCGAGGAAGGTCCATAGGTGGATGGGAATTCTTATTCTGTCTAATCTGTAAGACTTCTGTGAACAGTGCCTTTCCTTGGAGGGCACTGTCCCAGGCTCAGCAGTAGACATTAGTAGACCAGGAGGGTCACAGCACTCTTTGTTGGGAGGCAGGAAGTTGGTCAGTGAGGAACAGGACAGACAATGCTCATCTGACTCCAGATCCTAGGTCTATATCATCTTGCTCTGCAGTTCAGCTCACACATGACAAAAACAGTTTCTCCCACACAGCACAGAAGGTCCCCCTTCCCTGAGTACTAAGGTCCTTTAGCGGCTGACTGTAAGTCATCTTCTGCTTGGTTCTCTAAGGACTTAGATTGAGAGCTGAGCTTAGAAAGACCAACACTTACTGAAAGAAGCCCTCACAAAGGTTAGAGGTCCCACAGGGGGAAATCTTCTCTCTGTTGTTTGCACAGTAATGCTACCCAAGTTCACCATCACAAGCAACTCTAACCTCAAGTAGGATGAGAATGGTTGCCATTAACATGAGCATGAAAGTCAGAATACAATCCACCCATTGAGGGAAATGGCCAAAGACTCTTAGAAGAGGACAGAATGAACTGTCAGAAGGTTTTTGGACTCTTACTTTACTGAATTCCATTACTTATCAGGACTCTCTATGTGTGAAACCTGCAATTTAGTGACTCTCATAGAGACCCATTCAATCTGAACCTGTGAGTAATTTGTTTCATCCTGGCTACAAAGGCCTAAATGCAGATGGTTAGAGCCAGGACACTTGATCCCTCTTGAGTTCATGACAGAGATCCAGAAAGGAGATATCTAAGCTGTCCAGGCCCTGGAGAGACTTATCATGCCTTCAGAAGCTCAGGGTGACAGAGACAAGGGACAGCTCAGACACAAGATCAGTGCACACATCAGAGTGTTTTGTGTGTTGTTCTAGGGATGGATTGGTGATTTGCATAGTATACAAATACCCATTTATAAATCTGCAACACAGTTCTTGTTGGGACCTCCTTGACTAAGATTATAACACAGATACTATACTTTTCTACAGATGAAGATTTCCCCTTCCCTCTGCTGACTTCACATGTGGCTTTATTCTGTTTGTTCCATAGGGTTTAGATGACTTAATCATATCCTTTTCAGATATTCATTTGCATTCAGAGTCAACTCTAAACTTCTGCAGAGTTGCTTCTCACCTACCTAATGTGGGATTCCCCTCTGTATGCTGTGAATACTATTGGTTAATAAAGAAATCTGCCTTGGCCTGTGATAGGGTAGAGTAGAGCTAGGCAGGGAAAACTAAACTGAATGCTGGGAGAAAGAAGGCAGAGTTGTGAGATGCCATGTAGCCGACAGAGGGGAAAGACACAAGCTGCCAGCTGGAACCTTGATGGTAGGTGACAAGCTATGTGGGAAAATATAAAATAGTGGAAATAGGTTAACCTAGATGTAAGAGCTAGCTAGCAGTATGATTAAGTAATTGGCCAGTGATTTAATTAATACAGTTTCTGTGTGATTATTTCAGGGTTGAACAAACAAAAAGTCTCCTACAACACCCACCTGCCCTATACTCCTATATTATCAATGAAAAGCTCCGGATATTCTACCAAGAACACTTTATCCCCAACATCCCTACAAATAATTGCAGATACTATGTGTCCCTTTTCCAGAACTCAGCCATTGTTGTCCATAGGATCAAATCCAAGAAAATTGCAGGTCTTGGGAAGTGGATCCCTGAAATAACAACATTGAGCTTTGGGGTTAGTCTTTGGTTTTATAGATAGATACAGAAATTAAATCCAGCCTGGCTCATGGGTGCCAACAAATCTAAGTCCTCTCATGAGATTCCAACTATGCTTCCTTCTCCTCTCCTGCAGCTCTGATTTCTCCTGGCTCACCTTGGACTGATATTTGAATGCGAAGTAGAGGTTTCTCCCAGGAGGGTGGAACTTACCAGGCAGTGAGACATTATTCTCTGTAGTATACTTGACCTTATAATCAAGAAGATTTTCCTATAGTCAACTCAAATCTTCCTGTCCCCTCCATTTGCTTTCATGATTGCCATGACCCAGAAGGATTACCTAAAGGTTTGAACCATGCTTGTGTTCCTTTATTCTAAATGCTCCCAGCTCCTATCTTGTCTAGCAATTGATTGGCTTTTGATCTTATTCCAAGGAACCTAAAGGGGCAGGTGATGAATGTGCCTGGAAGGCCTATTCTGAGTTAGGATGAAAAATAAGTTTTGACGATGCTGTTTCATTAACTCTTTACAATGTCTGTGTTGGACATCATAGTGTCCCTAGGCTCAGGATATGGGGCGTGGGAAGAGTGACACTCAGGGAAGATGTTCTTGGACTGTACCCTGGTACTGAGTGGACACCAGCACTTGTGGATGACCATCACAAACAGAGACAGACTCTCACTAAGAGAATGGGGAGCTTCTTATGGATTCTCCCTGTAAAGAATGAGTATGTAAAAAGACTGAAACAGTGTCTTAGTTAGCATTATGTGTTACCATGACACAGCCTAAAGCCACCTGGGAAGGGTAACAGAGTCTTGAAGCACAGGTCACACCAGACAGATGAATAAGTGAGTGACCCACCTGTCTGCTGACTTGGCCCACTCCCCAGATTATTTCCCCAAAATCCCATTCCACAGCACAAGTTGTCCCAGCTCATCACCCAGCCTGTTGTCTGTTTTCTGATATGCATGAATGTCCACATCAGTGTAAAGAACAGATACAAACTATATTAGTCAGAAGAACAGAGATGTCCTCCTGCACCAAACACCAAGTTAGCCACTCATCCCCCACTTTGGGGCCTCCCTATTAGATCAGGGGTTGTGTTGGCCACCAGAAATCCATGCCACAAAGACTAGAAGATCTAGGAGGAAACAGAAACCAGGAGCTAAATATCTATCCTTCAAAGACAAATTCAGAGATAAGTTCCTAGACCTAAACATCCCAAACCTAGATGCCTTAACACGAGTGTAGGAATATAACCAAAATGAGCCAGGGCAGTATGACACCACCAAAGCCCAGCTATCCTATGATAGCAAGATCTGAATATTCCAGCACTGACAAAGCACAAGAAAATGACCTTAAAAACACTTTAAGAAGATGATAGAGATCCTTAAAGAGGAAATGAAAAAAATGCCCTTAAAGAAATCAAGGAAAAGATAATTGTAGGAAATACATAAAGTCCTTAATGAATACCAAGAAAGCCAAGAAAAAACAATCAGGTGAAGGAAATTATTCAAGACCTGAAAGTTGAAACAGAAGCAATAAAGGAGACAAAAACTGAGGGAATTCTTGAAATGGAAAATCTGGATAAGCATACAGGAACTACAGATGTGAGCATCACCAACAGAATGCAAGAGCTGGAAGAAAAAATTTCAGGCATTGAAGATATGATAGAACTCAAGAGATCTTGCCTATTTCTCCTTCTAAGGGGATTCATCTATGTTTCTTAAGGTTCGACTTGGGGTCATGGACTGTAGGCATGTTTTCCTTAGTTTACCTTCTAAAATCCATTTATGAGTGTGTATATACTGTGCTCATCTTTCTGGGTCTGGGTTACCTCAGGATGTTTTTTTCTAGTTCTATCCATCTGCAATATTCAAGATGTCATTGTTTTTTACTGGAGAGTAGTACTTCATTGTGTAAATGTACCACATTTTCTTTATCCATTCTTTGGTTGAGGGACATCAAGGTTGTTCCTTGGTTCTGTATATTATGAATAATGTGTCTATGAATATAGTTGAGCAAATGTCCTACAAGTATGGTTGAGCATCCTTTGGGTATATGCCCCAAAGTGATTTTGCTGGGTCTTGAAGTAGGTTGATTACCAATTTTCTAAGAAACTGATATACTAATTTCCAAAGTGGTTATACAAGTTTGAACTCCCACCAGCAATGAATGAGGGTTCCTCTTACTCTACATCCTCTCCATCATAAGCTATCATTGGTGGTTTTGATCTAGTAAATCTGACTGGTGTAAAATGGTATCTCAGTGTCATTTTGATTTGCATTTTCCTGGTGGCCAAGGATGTTGAACATTTCATTAAGTGTCTTTCAGTTAGTTGAGATTCTTCTGTTGAGAATTCTCTGTTTAGTTCTTTACACCAGTTTTCATTGGATTATTTGGAATTTTGAAGTTTATTTTCTTGAGTTCTATATATATTTTGGAGATTAGTCCTCTGTCTGATGTGGGATTAGTGAAGATCTTTTCCCATTCAGTAGGCTGCCTTTTTGTTTTACTGACTGTGTCCTTTCCTTTACAGAAGTTTCAGGAGGTCCCATTTATTTATTGTTGCTATCAATGTCTGTGCTACTGGTGGTATATTAGAAAGTGGTGTCCAGTGCCCATGCATTGAAGGCTACTTTCCACTTTGTTTTCTATCAGGTTATGTGTGGTCAGATTTATATTGAGGTCTTTAATCCATTTGGGCTTAAGTTTTGTACATGGCCCTAGGTATGGATCTATTTGCATTCTTCTACATACTGACGTCTAGTCATGCCAACACCATTTGTTGAAAATACTTCCTATCTTCCATTGTATAATTTTAGCTTCTTTGTCAAAAATCAGCTGTTCTTAGGTAAGTGGATTAATATCCGGGTCTTCGATTTGATTTCATTAGTTCACCTGTCTGTTTTTATGCCAATGCCAAGCTGTTTTCATTACTGTAACTCTATAATAGAACATAATGTCAGGGATGAGGATGAGTCCAGAAGTTTCTTTATTGTACAGGATTGTTTGGCTATTCTGGGTTTTCTGTTTTTCCATAGGAAGTTGAGTATTGTTCCTTTGGGGTCTGTGAAGAATTGTGTTTCAATTTTGATGGTGATTGCACTGAATCTGTGGATGGCTTTTGGTAAAGTTGCCATTTTTGTTATGTTGATCCTATCTACCCAAGAGCATGGAAAATATTTCCATTTTCAGATATCTTCTTCAATTCCTTTCTTCAAAGACTTAAAGCTCTTTTTATATATTTCATTTGTTTGGTTATTGTTATCCCAAGATATTTTGTGTTAGTTGTGGCTATTGTGATGTTGGTAATGATGATGGTAAAGTTTCTCTGATTTCTTTCTCAGCCCCTTTATCATTTGAATTTAGGAGGGCTACTGATTTTTTGAGTTGATTTTGTATCCTGCCACATTACTGAAGGTGTTTATCAGTTATAGGACTTCCCTCATCAAATTTTTGGGGTCACTTATATATAATATATCTACTATCATATCATCTACAAATAGCAAGTCTGACTTCTCTTCCTTTCCAATTTCTGTCCCCTTCATGTCATTTTATTGTCTTATTGCTCTAACTAAAAGTTCAAGTACTATGTTGAACAGATATGGAGAGAGTGGACAGCCTTGTCTTGTCCCTGATTTTAGAGGAATCACTTTGATTTTCTCTTCATTTAATTTGATGTTGGCTGTCAACTTGCTGCATATTGCTTTTATTATGTTTAGATATGTTCCTTGCATCCCTTGTATCTCTGAGACCTTTATCATGAAGGGGTGTTGGATTTTTTAGATGCTTTTTCAGCATCTAATGATATGATTATATGTTTTTTCTTTCAGTTTAGTTATATGCTAGATTACATTGATATATTTTCATAAGTTGAACCAACCCTGCATCTCTGGAATGAAGGCAACTTGATCATGGTGGATGATATTTCTTATGTGTTTGGGGATTCAATTTGCTGTTATTTTATTGAGTATTTTTGTAATAATGTTTAAGAGGGAGTTTGATCTATAATTTTCTTTCTTGGTTGAGTCTTTGTGTCCTTCCAGTATCAAGGTAACTGTAGCCTCATAAAAATAGTTTGACAATGATCCTTCTGTTTCTGTGTGGAACAATTTGAGGAGTATAGGTATTATTATTATTAGCTCTTATTTGAAGTTATGGTAGAATTCTGCACTAAAACCATCAGGCCCTGGGGTATTTTGCTTGAGAAACTTTTGATGACTGCTTCTATTTCCTTAGGGGTTATAGGTCTATTTAAATTGTTCATCTGATCTTGATTTAATTTAATTTAATTTTCCTATCCAGAAAATTGTCCATTTCTTTTACATCCTCCAATTTTGTGGAGTACAGGTTTTTGAACTAACGGATTCTCTTGATTTCCTCAGTGTCTGTTGTTATGCCCCCATTTTAATTTTCTAATTTTCTTAATTTGGATAGTCTCTCTCTGCCTTTTGATTAGTTTACATAAGGGTTTGTCTTGTTGATTTTCTCAAAGAACCAGCTCTTCGTTTCATTGATTCTTTGTATTTTTTTGCTACTATTTTATTGATTTTAACCCTCAATTTGATTATTTCCTGTCTTCTACTCCTGAGTGAGTCTGCTTCTTTTGGTCTCGAACTTTCAGGTGTGCTATTAAGTCACTCGTGTGAGATTTCTCCACTTTCTTTATGTCGGCACTGAGTGCTATGAACTTTCCTCTTAGCACTGCTTTCATAGTGTCCCATAGGTTTAAATATGTCTTGCGTTCATTTTTGTTGAATTCTAGGAAGTCTTTAATTTCCTTATTTCTTCCTTGACTCAGGGGTGATTCAATTGAGCACTAATCAATTTCCATGAGTTTGTAAGCTTTCTGCAATTAGTGTTGTTGTTGAATTCTAACTTTAAGTCAAGGTAATCTGATAAGATCTGGGGGTTATTCCAATTCTTTTGTATTTGTTGGAGTTTGCTTTGTTACTATGTTTTCAATTTTAGAGAAGATTCCATGAGGTGCTGAGAAGAACTTATATTCTTTTGTGTTTGGGTTAAATATCCTATAAATGTTTGTTATGTCCATTTGAGTCATGACATCTGTTAGTTCTCTTATAACACTGTTAAGTATCTGGTTGACCTGTCCCTTGGAAAGAGTGTGGTATTGAAGCCTTCTCCTATTAATCTGTGGAGTTTGATGTGATATTTAAGCTTTAATAATGTTTTTTTTACATATGTGCCTTCTCTTTTATTTGGGGCATAGATGCTCAGGGTTGAGACTTTGTCTTAATGTATTTTTCCTGTGATGAGTATGAAGTGTCCTTCTCCATATCTTCTGATTGATTTCAATTTGAAGTATATTTTGTTAGATATTAGGATAGCTACACCTGCTTTATTCTTAGGTTCATCTGATTGGCAAATATTTTCCCAACCCTTTAATTCTGAGTTAATGTCTGTCATTGAGGTTGAGGTGTGTTTCTTTTATGCAGCAGAAGGATGGATTCTGTTTTTGTATCCATTTGGTTAGCCTGTGTCTTTTTATAGGTCAATTTAGTTCATTGATATTAAAGAGATATTAATGAACAGTGATTGTTAATTCCTGCTATTTTTTGGTGGTAGTGTTTTGTGTTTTCCTTCTTTGTGTTTTGTCCATGTGAGATTATTGACTGCCTGTATTTTTTTGGGTGCAGCTAACTTTCGTGCACTGGAGTTTTCCTTCTCATACTTTCTGTAAGGCTAGGTTTGTGGATAGGTATTGTTTATATTTGGTTTTGTTATGCAATATCTTGTTTTCTCCATTGATGGTGATTGAAAACCTTGCTGGTTGGAGTAGTCTGGGCTTGCATCCCTGTTCTCTTAGTGTCTGCAGCACATTTGCCTAGTAGCTTCTGACTTTCAGGGTTTCCATTGAGAATTTGGGTGTGATTCTGATAGGTCTGCCTTTATAAATTACTTGGCCTTTTTCCTTTTTCCTTTGCAGCTCTTATTACTCTTTCTTTACTCTGTATGCTTAGTATTTTGATTATTTTTATGGCGAGGGAACTTTTTTTTTGGTTCAGTCTATTTGTTGTTCTGTAAACTTCTTGCACTTTCATAGTTATGTCCTTCTTTAGGATGGAAAAGTTTTCTTTTATGATTTTGTTGAATGTATGTTCTGTGCCTTTGAACTGAAGTTCTTCTCATTCTTCTGTCTCTATTATTCTCAGGTTTGGGCTTTTCATGGTGTCCCAGATTTCCTGGATGTTTTGTTTTAGGAATTTGTTTGATTTAACATTTCCTTTAACCAATGAATCTATTTCTTCTCTCATATCTTTAATGCCCCATCTCTTGTATTCTGTTGTTATATATACAGATGTTATGCTTATATATGTAGTTCATGTCTGTTTACCCAGATTTTCCATTTTCAGAATTCCCTTGGTTTGTGTTTTCTTTCTTGCCTCTATTTCAGTTTTCAAGTCTTGAACTGTTTCTTTCACCTGTTTGATTTTTTTTCTTGATTTACTTGACTTTGTTTGAGAGATTTGTTGATTTCTTCCAATTTTTGTTTGTCTTTCCCTCCATTTCTTTAAGGGAATCTTTCATTTCCTTTTTAAGGGTCTCTATCATCTTCATAAAATTATATTTAAGATCATTTTCTTAAGCTTTTTCTGGTTAGGAATATTAGGTCTTCCTGTTATATGATCATTCATTTCTGTTATCATGCTACATTTTAGGTTGCTAAATGAATTCTTACATTGGCACCTACCCATCTCTTCCTCCAGTTGGTGCCAGAAGTGTCTTTGCCACTTTGTCCAATCCTTACAGTCAGTGTCTGTGTCTTAGGCATCCTCTCTTCAGCCATGTGTTGCAATTGTTGTCTGTGTCTTAAGGAGCCGTTCTTGGCCTGCTCTGTGCAGTTGCTGTCTGTGTCTCAGGGAGTTGCTGAAGTCTCTGGGGATGGGTGGGTGTGGGGCTTGTAGGTTTCAGGGTCTGATTGGTGGGGTGCGTTGCTGCAGTCTGCCTGTAGGCAACTTGCCTGCTGGCTGTCTAGTGAAGCTGAGGCATGTGGGGGAGGTGCCCTGGGTTTTGCCCTGATACCTAGGGCCTAGAGACTGGGGTCTCCAGCTGGGATGCTGGTCACTCACCTCTTGGTTCACTCTGTGCAGTCACAGAATGTGTGTCAGAGTCTCTGAGGTTGCAGGGGATGGGTGGGTTTGTGGGTGGAATGGTACTTGTAGCTTACAGTATCTAATGGATGAATGGGGCATGTTGGAGCAGACTACTTTCAGGAGACTTGCCTGCTGGCTAGGTAGCGAAGCTGAGGTAGGTGAGGGAGGGGCCTGGAGTTTTGCCCTGGTACCTAGTGCTTCGATACTGGGGAGCTGATCACTCACTGCTTGGTCCAATTTGTGCAGTCAGTCAATCTGTCAGAGATCCTCTGAGATAATGGGAGATGGGTGGGTTTAGGGGCAGAGTGGGACTTGTAGCTTACAGGGTCTAATTTTTGGGGGTGGTGTGTTGAAGCACCCTATCTGCTGGAGGTTTGCCTGCTGGCTGGCTAGTTAAGCTGAGGCAGGTGGGGAATGGGCCTGGGGTTTTGCCCTTTTACCTAGGGCCTAGAGACTGGGGTGTCCAGCTGGGTGGATGACAACTCACTTATTGGTTCACTCTGTGCCTCATTTCACTATTGAATCAATGCTGCCCAATGTTGTTGAAGGGGATAACACTCTCCTACTGTTTCATAATATCACAGAGAACATTTAATACTTTTCCTGGTGCAAAAGGGTAACCATTGTTGACAGAAATGAAATTGCATGGAATGTAGTAACCACTAATTAAATTATGCTGGAGCATATTCAGTGAACAGGGACCAGGACATAAACCAACTTTTTTGAGGGGCTTAAGAAAGTTCACAGAAATTTCAGGGTCCCTAAGGGAGGGGCAGAGGAGAAAGTTAGTGCAGGCAGCTGCTTTTCCTCAGGGGTCCTACCTAGGAACTTGTCTTCTGCAGGTAAATAGTAACAGATTCTGCTGACTTGAGCCACACCTCCATCTCAAGGCCAGGTCATTGTCCATACTTAAACTTAACTCAGGGCTAAGCTTAACAATGATAATGCCCTGTTTTCACAAAGTGAATGCTTCTCCAACATTTGTATCATTAGGGCCAACTCTATTGTGTTGCCAAGGTGAGGGACAGGGCCCACTCACCCAAGTGCTGTAGCTGATGAGGGGTATAGACAGCCCTTATGAACTTAGGGCCAACTCCTTCACCTGTCTCAGGTGTTGTTGGGTAGGAGGTGAGGAAGTGCATCATTCCTTTGCCCATGCTATCACATGTCTGATGAATAATAGGGACAGCTCTTCTTTGCTCATAATATCTGGGCTGGACCACTCTCAACTCCAACAGCTGGACAACTCTACTGTGTTGTCTAAGTTAGGGGCAGGGCTTGTTTCTTCTAGTGTTGGAGCTGGTAAGCAAGAGGATCAGCTCTCTCATCTATTGAACAGAAGTGGTCACAGCAGTATCCATATGTTAATCCTGGTCTTCAAGGAAAAACTGTCAGTGTCCCCACTGAACACAGAGTTGGTTCTGTGTTTTGATATGTGCTCCTGTTACACAGGTGTAGCATTCTGTCCCTAGTTTGCCTGTGTTCATTTTTAAAAGCTATTCACTTTAGTTAAGTTGTGGCGATGCTCACCTTTATTCCCAGCCAGTCAGTTCCACAGAGTAAGTTCCAGGATATCTAGGGATATGTATTGAAACCCTGTCTTGAAAAACGAAACAAAACAAAAAGTGTTAAATTTTGTCAAATGTTTACATTGATTCAGTTGTATTTGTTATTCATGGCATTAGTTTTGTGCTTCTACAGGATTCCAGTTCTGTAGATTTTGCACTTCTAGGAACATGTCTGTTTTATCTGGGTCACTCAACAACTTACAAATAACTCTTGAGTACTTATATAATTCTTAGAATTCTGAATAATGGATTTTAAGGTGTCACATTCCACTTCTATCACTAATAATGTTTATCTTTTAAAAACAAAGTTAATCTCATTATGTCACAGATGTTTCACTGTGGGTGTGGGTTCATATGGGTCCATTGAAAGAAAGCTCAGAGACACTTTGAGAATGAAATTAGCCTCTGGCTACTGCATGCATCTCCAACCTCAGTGGACTGAAGCACATTCCCTATGCCTAGGACATTTTTTTTTCATATTTACATTTATGCTATTTGATTTCCATATGCTCAAAACAACCTGAGTGAAGCTTCTAAAGGGACTGTGCCAAGCATAAATACCCGATTCAGGAGGTACCACAATTTTCTGGGTTTCTGTCTAAACAAGTTTTGCATAGACTTTGTAACCTTGGGAAACTCTCAGACAGAGGACCACAAGAGAAACAACAGGTTGATTTCTAAACAAAAGATGGATAATGCTAGGTGATAATTCTGGAGCTAGGCCAGATGAGGTCCAGTTGGGGTTAGGGCTTGTTTCTAAATCTCAGGCTCTAGGCCAGCAGGAATTCTACTTTAGATCCCTGTTTCTTAATTAATTATTTCAAATTAATTAATTATTTCAAAGGTTATGCAGCTTCACAGTATATACAGTCTTTCTTCTATCTTTCTGTCTTACAATCTTATATAAGTAGGCCAAGACACATTTTAAAGCTAATATGGCTACGATTGCTAAGACAAGAGCAACACCTACTACAATAAGAAATCTATTAAAATGATCCATAGGGTTGAATGAGGCTATGCTATCTGCAAAACTTTCCATACTATCCATTTCTGCCATATCAGGTAACTATTTCACAAAAGTTTTTTTTAAATTTCTCTCTGTAAATCATCAACCATTTGAGAAGAATTAGGGTGACCCATCAAATGTATCTTAACCTTATCCCAATCATACTTGCTTTCATTAAATCTTAAGGGTGTAATATAATAAGACGAAACATTCCAATCACAGTTTGCCTTAACTCAGCTAATTCATTTACTATCTCATTATCAATTTTATTTTGTTCAGCCCAAAGTTCTGTTGAATGTTTGTGCCAGTCTCTAACGAATTCAGCAGTTCAGATTTCTTTATGAAGCACCATTCCAGCTGTTGCTTCCATAGCCCTCAATAGAATGATTTCCACAATCACTGCAATAACTAGTCCAACAATTCAACATGCTCTGTTTAATATTCTTTCAGTGAACTTCTGTACCAAGATTATCACAGTGTTGTGCCCAGTCCGTGGGGACCCCAAAAGACCACCAGGGAGACTGACTCACCGAAATGCAAAAGCAAAGGTTATTGTCATGTATGAGTACAAACTGTTAAGGCCTCATCAGTGCGGTGGTAAGAGGAGGTACCCCACCCTTGTAGAGAGCATTATTTAAAGGCAAAACTCAGAAAACTTACATTAGCAGGGTTTCAGGTGACAGGTTGAATTCTGATTGGCTTGTGCCTAGGGGCTTTTCACAAATTTTTATTTTTGAATCTCACCCTCACCTGTTGCTTGTCAAGTTTTCTTATTGGCTGACCTTTGGGCAGAGACATTCTACCATTATCTGTACTTTCCAGTTGGCTACCCTGTTACTTTTGCCTCTAGCCATTTCTGAGGACTGGAATGTTTTATGGGAAATAGCTTACACAAGATACAAGATGGAGGCAGAGGACAAAATGGAGGAACTTTGGTTCTTCATTCCCCCTTGTTCTAGTAACTATAGTGAACCCAATCATGGGTTCCTAACAGTTAACTCATAAGTATCTTCAGTCCTGAGGGGACTGTAGATTTGTGATCTCTGGACTATAAGTTATATTGTACCCAACCTGTCTTTCATGAATTTCACTAGCCAGTTAAGAATGTAAGGCCCAAAAGTCAGCAACAAAAGCAGAATTACCATGGGTCCCAAAAGAATAGAAATGAAAGTGGTCAACCAAGGGGAGCTATTAAACCAAGTTTCAAACCAATCCTGACTGGCCTTGCATTCTCTTTCCACTTTGCCAATCCTTCTCTAACTTTAGCAATGTTGTCTTTGATTATTCCTGAATGATCAGTAAAGAAGCAACATTCTTCCCCTAGTGCTGCACAGAGCCCACCCTGCTGTAAGAAGAGAAGATCGAATCCCCTCCTGTTCTGCAAGACTCCCTCCTCCAGGGAGGATAAGGACTCCTCTAGGTGGGCGATGGATTTTTCTATACACTCTATATCCACATCTATGGCAACACATAGGCTGGAGTAATATTGATTCTGGGTTACAAGTGCTGAGATTCTCATACCCAATCCCCCAAGGCTAGCGCCTAAAAGTAGGCTAAGGGTGAGGGCTGTCATAGGCTCTCTCTTATGTCTCTATAGCTGTGAGGGCTGGCTCCATCCTTGCTGCACGAGGTCCAGGAACTCCTGATCAGTATGATAGGTTATTCTTGGAAGGAGCCTGACTAGTACACAATATCCCCTGGTCAGATTTAGGACTTTGATATGGAAACAGTGGCACTAACTGCTAGGCCCTCATAGTAAGGACGAACTATATCATAATCGAGCCAGCAAGCATTAGTCAAATTGGGTTGGGAAACATTCAGTACCAGGTATGATCTATCCAGCAGATCTATTAAGGGGTGCTCTTGTCCCATCAATTGGTTGATCAGTCAAGTGTCATGGGGCTAGAGCTGACACTTGACTGAGTTGGTTATGGAGTAATCCCCCTGGACAGAGGGGTGCAGTTGGATTAGGTGGAAGAAAAGGCTTAACCCAAGGGAGGGGGTCATCGACTTGGTCGATGAGACCCCACCAGGTCACGATGTAAGGAATCTTGTCTGGGTGTCCTGTGTCAGGTTGGAAAACAATGTCCTCAACCTTAGAAATCAAATTTAGGTGAAAGGATCCCTCCCTGGGCCAGACCATGTTGAAAGAGGGTCATTCGGAAGAACAGAAAATGACCCATTTGCCCTTTTATAAACTAACACTGTTGTTATTTGCAGTGGGCTAGGGTGAGGTCCAATGGAGTCCCCATAGTTTGTCCAGTCAAGTCAGTCATCAACAGAGATACAAAGACAGAATACACAAGACCGGCAAACATAGCAGTTAGACAAAGGGCCCAAAACAGATTCCCGTGGGTGCCTGATGGTCTGGTTGAGAGCCTGAAGATTTGTCCTCGACAAGACCAAAAACCATACAGATGGGGCAGGAGCTGTTAAGGCTACCTCATCCCCAGATTCTTCAGATAATACAGATTACAGACGGGGCCCGACTGAGTCGCTGATAGGATGGTCTGAGATGAGAGACCTTCATCCAGATGAGGAAAAGAGGTGGTCTCACTGACTCCTCCAGGAAGGCCCTCTAGCAGGTCTGCCAGGGCAAATTGACTTGTTCAGATTCAGAGATCAGCACCGACAAAAACAGAAGACAGATAAGACTTCGAACACAGACTTACTGCAGTTGATCAGAATAAACCTTTGGGGTCTCCATGGGGGTCTCTAGGGATCCTGGGCGAGCCCCTAAATGTTGTGCCCAGTCTGTGGGGACCCCAAAAGATCACTAGGGAGACTGACTCACTGAAATGCAAAAGCAAAGTTTATTATCATGCACAAGTACAAACCAGTAGGGACCTTGTCAGCATAGCAGCGAAAGGAGGTACCCCACCCTTCAAGAGAGCACTATTTATTTATTTATTTATTTATTTATTTTTCACATTTAATTTTTTATTATTGCATTATAAATAGTACCATTCCAAATTTCCACCTCCTCCGCTCCTCCCATTTCCCTTCCGCTTCCCCACTCCCCCTCTCCTTTTCCCCTCCAGTCCTAAGAGAGGGCAGGTTACCATGCCCTGTGGGAAGCCCAAGGCCCTCTTGCCTCCATCCAGGCCTAGGAAGGTGTGAATCCAAACTGACTAGGATCCCAAAAAGCCAGTACATGCAGTAGAATCAAATCCCAGTGCCATTATCATTGGCTTCTCAGTCAGTCCCCATTGTCAGTCATATTCAGAGAGTCTGTTTC
>PVIU01009645.1:0-74946 GCA_004026605.1 Ondatra zibethicus
GAGGGACAGTACGGGAGGTGAAGGGACAGTACGGGAGGTGAAGGGACAGTACGGGAGGTGAAGGGACAGTACGGGAGGTGAAGGGACAGTACGGGAGGTGAAGGGACAGTACGGGAGGTGAAGGGACAGTACGGGAGGTGGCTGCAGAAGATTCACTCAGCTTCGGTTTCAAGGAAATGGAGTAGCTAGCTAGTTTCTGTCAAGTCCACACAAACTGGAGTCACCTGAGAAAGTGCTTTCACCAGATTGGCCTGCAATTATGTCTCTGGGGTACTGTTCGGATCAATGATTGGTGTAGGAGGGATCAGCCCATTGAGGGCAGTGTCACCGTGGGCAGATAATCTTGGGAGGTAGAAGACAGCAAGCTAAACAATGACGGAGAGCAAGCAAGTAAACAGTGTTCGTCCATGGTTCCTGCCTCTGCTTGAATTCCTGGCCTGACTTCCCCCAATAGATTGAGATGTGTAAGCCAAATGAACCTTTCTTTTTCCCAAAGTATCTTTTGGTCATGCATTTTTATCACACTAGAAAGCAAACTAGGCCATGTACTTAGAATTCTAAGAATAGGGCCATTGAGAAGAAGTCTTTCCGTAATGAATGCACTGAGGGACCATCACTGAGAACAGACTAGAATACTAGGGAAACCTATAAGAAGCTGAGCTGCAACTGCCCATCGGGGAGATCTGGTTTCTAGGAAGGAACAAGAATGAGCTCACTGCTCCACTCAGAACTGCAGAGTGGGCAGAAGAGCCACTGGGTAGGTCTGCTGGCCAGCTCTAAAACTGACATCCCTGGTGGGCGTCTGGGTGTTTGCCTGTGTTTGGTAGGTCAGTTGGATCTCTTGGCTCACACTGTAAACAAACGCATTCCCACATCCAACCTTTATTCTCACTCTTCTGTCTGCTTGGGCCATGGCCCCACAGGGTCTTCTCTATGCTCCTTCTCTCTTATCTTTTATACCCCATTGCCTCTGAGAGACTTCTCTGACCATCTTTGCCAAAATATCCACTGATAGATTATACCCCATCAGTAAACTACTTCTCTCTAAGCACTTAGCCTGACCTAAAGCTATGGTGCTGGATCATGCAATGACATCCTTACAGCTTCTTTTAAGATGGGGATCTTTCTGAGTCTGTCTAGTACCTTATCCTTGGCTTCCAAGCTATTTATCCAACAAACCATTCACAGGAATAAAAGGAAGATGTGTATTTTAAGAGCACAAACTGAAAAAAATCACATTGTAGTCAAATATCAAATATCATTAAAATCTAAAGCCAAGCTGCAAAAGGCAGTGATCTACCAGGAAGGTGGTGCTCAGAGACACTGAGAAGGTATATGTGGGTATGAGTCATGTACATGTGATTTTGAACCCATGTATCTATATCTATGCCTGCATGCGTGCATTTTCAACTCATTTGTAGGAACATGCACACATGTGCCAACATAAAAATATCAGAGATACTTCTATTTCAAGGGAATCCTTTTCCTGGCTCTTGAAGTGTCATTCAGGGTAGAAATTTCAAATCTGAGTGAAGTAAGTACTTAAACTCACGGGTGTAGCCTCTGGATGAACATCCAAAACAGAAGTCAGGGCAAGGAGGCCCAGTTGCTTGAGGGGAGCTATGGTGGTTTGAATGATAAATGTTCCCCCAAATAGTCTTGGGCATTTAAACCCTTGGTTCCTAAATAAATGATGGTCATGTTTGGGAAGATTAGGAGGTATGGCCTCGTTGTAATGAGGGGCTCGGACTGCGTTTCCAGCGCAGGGCCCCTTGTGCCATCTGGCTCCCGGTGTGTACCCGAAATAATTACACGGAAACTGTATTCACTGAAATACTGCCTGGCCCATTAAGTCTAGCCTCTTATTGGCTAACTCTCACATATTTGTTTAACCCATTTCTAATAATCTGTAAGTTGCCACTAGTCGTGGCTTACCCGGAAAGATTCAGCATGTGTGACCTGGCAGGCTTCATGGCGGGCAGCTCTCTCTGGCTCTGTCCCCTTCCCAGCATTCTGTTCTCTTTATCCTGTCTATCTAAGTCCTGCCCTATCAGAAGGCCAAGGCAGATTCTTTATTAACCAATAAAAGCAACCCTAATACAGAAGGACCCTCCTACACCATTTCCCCTTTTTCTGTTTAATGAGACCCTCTGGATTCCTTCTACACCAATGTGGTTTGATAGACCATGCCCTCCTGAAGGTCACTGTGAACACCTTCAGAAAATTACTTCACTCAACTGGTGACTGAGATGAACAGGATACACCATGAAAGACCTGATTGACAGCACCCCCATACAGCAGGAAGAAGTTTGGAGAGAAGTAACTACACCCATATTCCCAAATATTGTTTCTAAATGTTCTTTAAATTTAAAGGGGGAGATGATATAGATATGGATAATTTACATTGGCATAAATTTTGCTTTATTGATATAAACTTAAGGTCAATTTTGTTATATATATGTATTTCTGATATTGATTAAGGTATTGTGATTGTGTAGTTCATTTAAAAATATAATGTATAATTAAGAAATGTAGGTTGTTAATGGATAATCACTGATATAGTCAAGCTTGTAGTCATGTTAGTTAGATTTTCTAGATATATAGAGGTATATTTCAGTTAGATAGACATTCTTCATATCTTTCAAAGATGACAGAATATGGAATTTAAATATTTTAATAACTTAAGACTTTTCATGACAATGAGACACATCTGCTCCTGGCAGCACCAGCTACTTCAAGAGAAAACAGGCATCAAAGAGACTCCTTATGGAGTTGGGCAAGAAAGTGCTCTTGCCTGGACTGTTAAATAAACTGGACACAAAGAACCCGCAGAGAGAGGACTGCTGAACTTGCCTAAAGGTGAGATGATCCTTCAGGGTTCCTGCTTCATGAAAGAGTCTGTGAGACATTCTGCAGGATACAGAAGAAAATGACTGAACTGTCTTTAAATTTTCCTGCTTCATGGAAAAGTCTGCTGGATACTATGGGCCTGTAGGCTGAAGATCGATGCCCAAGGGTACAAAGGAACTTTGGGTGACTGTACAGGCAGCGAGATGTCTCTGTCATTTCTAGAGTTTGGAAGTTGCTTATTTCTTGTTTACTTAGGTAATATTTTATCCTTCTGGAGTCTTTGATGGAGTTGAAGAATGGATAGTTATAGTTTTCCTTTGTTATGATAAAAGATAAAATAGATCTAAATATGGTAATTGTAGTTCTTGCCTGATAACTATTTTGTTATATGTAATGTTACTATGTCAAAGTTAAAGCCTTCTTTTTTGTTTAAATAGAAAAAGGGGAAATGGTGTAGGAGGGTCCTCAGGGATGATTTGGGATTCCCCTCTGTGTGCTGTGATTACCATTAATGAATAAAGAAAACTGCCTTAGCCTTTTGATAAGGCAGCCCTTAGGTGGGCGGAGTAGACAGAACAAAATGCTGTGAGAGAGAAGGCAGTGTGGGAGACGCCATGCTTCTCCAGCACAAGATGGACACTGGTTAGACTCATGCAGGTAAGCCACAACTCAAGTGGCGATACGCATTAATGGAAATGGGCTAAAATAATATGTGAGAGTTAGCCAATAAGGGGCTGGAGATAATGGGCCAGGCAGTATTTCAATGAATACAGTTTCCGTGTAATTATTTCGGGTACACACCAGGAGCCGGATGGCACAAGGGGCCCGGCGCCGGGAACACAGCCCGAACCCCTCATTACTACATGGCCTTGCAGATGGAAGTGTGTCACTGGGGATGTACTAGGGAGCCCTCCCTGTTTCTCTTGTCTCTGCTTCCTGCTTCTTCCTCCATGCTTTCGTGATACTGTTGTGGGATCACTAGCCCAAATGAACTCTTTCCATGCTGCCTTGCTCATGGTGTGTTGTTACAGCACTAGAAGATGACTAATGCAGGAGGGATGTATGAAGCATTGGCTGTGAGAAGCAGCAGTCAACACATTTTCTTGCAAGAAAGGGAGGTAGTAGTGCCAACTACTTGCTAGCAAAGAGTTCTGGAGTTTAATTTTCATTAAGAGGCCAACAAAAGAGCCCAGAAGGCTTCAGAGATGGAAAGCGCATGTTCAGAATGATAGGTAGCCTTAGGTCAGAACAGAACAGTACTTAAGTGCTCAGAGGCTGGGTCATCCTCTAGACACCCATTCCTTCAGGTATGGGTCCTGCCTCGCTCTCTCCTCTCTCTCTCTCTCTCTCACACACACACAGTGCTCCAATTCATGCCTTTAGGAGAGGGAAATGAAGTGAGAAGAATGGATCCTAAAATTATAATCCAACAGCTACTTCAGATATCTGGTTATTCAATGGACCCCCTCGATAGAAGCTAGCTGGATGAGCAAGCCATTGACCAGCTGGGACCTCAAAGGCATCTTTGGTGGAGAGCTGGGGTGAATAGATCTAAATCCAGGTTAAAGGGAGTGCAGGTAGAGACACTTTAGGGTTCTTGCTTTCCCCAAGGCTGCTGGGCCAGGTACAAAGGGAACATGAAGAGCTGTGCACTGGTTTGTCCCCCTGCAGTGGCATCTCTCAGTTGCATAGGCTAAGCATCATTAATAAAGAAGCAATGGTAGACTAAGAGTGACAGAAAGTGGCTCAAAATACTCCTAAAATCAAGAAGGGCTCCATAATTTTGGAGAAGGGACTCCCTTGAACTTACCAATTACTCAGAGGAATATAGAGTTTGAACATTTTGTCTTTTAAAAGATAGAACTAGCTAGCCCTGACTGAAGTAAGCAAGCATATTCTAATAATTTACTTAAAATATTAAGTCATTAAAAATTCAAATTAGGTAGTATTAAATGTAAAGCTAGGCTCTGACCCACTGGGGGATCATCCTCTGTCTGGAAGTGCTTTGTTTGGATGCATCAAGGGCAAGAGGAGAAAATATATCAATTTGCCTAAAAGTATGTTGAAGTAATCTTGGATTTCCTTTTGTATTTGAATATATCTGAGCAATCATTTCTAGTAATTAAAATATGAGCCAGTTGTCCAATCTTGTCATGAATGCAACCATACATATTCAATAATGTCTATAATGTATATACTATGCACAGGCATAGCACTATACATAGATTCCAGCACTGTTAATTCACATAAGACTATTTCTTGAACACTGTCTAGGTGTTTTCTGGGTTTCTATAGACCCTGAGAGAAAAAGATAAATATATCCATGACCCCTTTTCTCTTTTCTTGGAGTCATGTTTGTGACCTGATTCCTATTTGTAGGGAATCTGAAAGTTTGGGATCATAACTGCTGGTACTGAAGACAGGCAAAGTAAAAAGACAAGGAGATAAAAGAAGAGCTAGTGAGGAGAGGCGCAAGCTAGCCAGAGAATGGCAAGGCTGCACCCAGAACCAGAAAATGGAATGCCTTATCTGGAACGCAGGGAGACACAGAGGAAAGGTAGGTTAAAAGCACTGGTCAAAGAGCTGCAGCTTGAATGCACCCTGCGGTCGGCATCATGAGACAAGGCAGCCTTCTGCTCTGTGTGTCTTCCACTTGACATGAATGCAGCCATCTTGACTCATTCCTATCCCACCACTACTACCCCTGAGGGAACCTGCATGGTCTTCCCAGCATAATATTAAGATAAATAGAGAAGACTATTGCAGTGGGAAGTGGAGATTCTGGTGCCAGAATTGTGTCAGACTCTTGGTCATTTGCTCAGAAATTATTCATGCACTTCATGCATTTAGGACTGACTGATGTCACTTTTGCCCTGACCTTATAGCCCTAATTTTTTTTTGACCCAAATCACAAAGGTCAACTTGGTCTCCCTGCCACCAAGGACCATGATTCTTCCAGGAAGTCCCCTGTGCTTATCTGCCTGCTTTGGGTGTCATTACACCTCCAGACCCATTGTCACACTGGACCTGGGGTCCTCCAGAACCAATTCTTCACCCATACCAACTTTAGTTGTATTAAGAGAGAAAAACAGAAGGGACCCCAGAAGATGGAATCTATCTCTAAAGCATATTAAAAATCCAACAATAATCCAGCCCTGTGGAGCAGACAAAACAAAGTCTGTGGATATCAGTACTCATATTGATTTAAGAAATTATTCATATCTAAAGTTATAAAATCACTTCACTTTAAATAATTCAGTAAGACAATAGCCACTTTGTGGTGATCTTTGGGACTCTCTAAGGGATCCAGGAAACAATGTCAAGAACAAAAGTATAAACTTTAAATAAAAATTTTTTAACCCAACTATACAGACAACATGTCATCAGAGAGAAAGGTCAAACCTTCAATAATTTAAAGGCTTGCAAAAGTAGGGCAGTCATCCTACCTGGAAGCGCTTTCTATGCCCTAAATCACACTGAATGGGAGGTGGTAGCATGTCCTCTTATATGACAGCAGAGAGTCCACAAATGGGGACGAGCAGATGAAGTGGGTTCTTTGAAAGGAAGAAGCCCCCAGCAACACGTGTGGAGCCTCCTACACTGCAGGGGTCCTAAGGACCATCTGGAAGTAGGTTGGTACCCAGAGCACTTTCTCTCTTTGCTTCTCTGCACTTTGCAGCACTCTCGTGTATAAACCCCCCACTGTGGCACCAGTGCCAACCCACCTACAGTTGCCAGTGAAGCTAAACAAAAGGCCTACTGGCTCATCTTTCCTGCTGCTGCTCTTGACACCTCTAGGATGAGCAAGGTCTAAAAGCCATTCAGTTTATCGCATCTTATCTGCGTTTGCCTTTTAAATAAACACCAAGAATAGCAAAATACATGAAATAAAAGCACCCACAAATAACATCTTGTCCTCTCCCCGGCAGAGGTAGACAATGTAAAAACAAATGAAGTTCCAACTCTTTAGACTCTTAGTATCTGCCATGACTCTTGGGAGATTACTTGCTGGATAGATAATTCTTATTTTACATACTTTATTATATGTATTTATTAGGGCCTTACTTCAGCAGTGATCATAACTTAAAAGGGAAGGCATAATATTTTTAAATAGTGCCATTGCTGTGGCTCAGGTAAAGAAGCACAATGTTGAATGTGGCTCCTTGGCTAGTCTGTGAAGGAAAGGCTGGGGGACATCTCTTATAGGTGGGAAACAATGGGAAAGGTGTTTCCTTGGGTTAGCAGCCTACTGGCCTTGTGGATTCAAACTGGAACTCTCCTTCAGTTGTGCTGGGCATGGTTTGTCAATACTACAGCCAACACGTAACAACTGAGCTTCTACAGAAAACCAAGACTTCTGACACAACGCCCAACCAGGTCCCTCTGTACTGTGGTCAGGTGGATGGAGGTGGCGGGTCTTTTCTTTTAGCTAGACCTCAGACTAGCTTAAAGTCCTCAGACTCATCAGCACTGTGAAAGACTGGACCTCTGTCTGTCAGCCCTCATCAAGTGCAAAGTTTAGATCTCACGCCCAAGCCCAGTGTATTCGCACAAGGTCAAGCTGAAGTCACATTAGCTCTAGAGTTCCATTTCCCAGTTCCTGTTATCTTCAGAGAATAACTTGGTAAAGGAGTTCCTCTCCTTTCAAAAGCCCCCAGTGAAACAGTCTTAGAACAGCTCTTGACCACTGACTCTCTCATCAAGCAGACGGGATGTGTTTCCTTTGACCCCAGTTTCCTGGGCTCTACTTGGACAATAGCCTACCTGGAAGGCATGCGTCAGTACTAGGGCTGGGGATGGCTGAGTGTGTGTCTGAGGCCCCCAGTGTGGGAAGCTTAGTTTTCAGAGTGCTGATTCTGGGAGGTGTTGGGGTTGTAGGGAGTAGGAACCCAGTGGGAGTTCGGTAGGTCATGGTTGACAATGTTTAAGGTGGTTCTGCATTAATTCTCTTAAGAGCTAGCTGTTATAAGAGTTCCTTCCCATACAGAGTTTTCCCAACTTGCTGTATGGTCTTTTTGTACAGATATACCCCGTCCCCCAAAATATCATTTACTATGAGGCCCTCACTTTATAGTAATTGATGGCAGCACCATACCATTAGACTCTAAAACTAAATAAACCTTCTTTCCTTACCAAGTACCCAGCCTAGGCAAATTTGTTATTGTAATAGCAAATTGACTAATAGTTTCCCCATTGACCTTAATAAAATGGCTATTTCCACTTCCTCTCAATTTAGAATGCATGCACTTAGATCTAACTCACCATGTTAGGAGGATGCTCAGGACACCTTCTGGAAAGACTTACGTGGGAAACAGGGCTGGTAAAGACTTGGAAGTTGAGCTAGTCAATTTTTAGAAGTGGATCCCACAGTTATTGCTTGCTTTCCTCTCTAGACTCTGATCAAATCTCAGGTTCATGAATAAAGTAAGTGAATACTATTGTTTTCAACAAATACCTGTGGAGTGATTCGTTCTGCAGCGGTCAGTCAGCAAGCAGAACACCCACGCAATCTGAGGACTGGAAGAGTGTGCACAGTAGGAGGAGGACCTAAGCAGATCCCCACCCTACCTCCTCACCTGGCCGATGGGCCTTTGGAACCGCCATGTTCATCACTCGGCCTCCATCCTGAGGTTTCGGGGGAGACGCAGTGAATCTGCAGATCCCCGATTCTGAAGGGGTGCTGGAGGTCAGACTGTCCGTGTACTCGTTTGTCCCTGCCGTCAACTGCTCGGAGGACGTGTCAGATATGAAACACTCTGTGATGGTGAACTTGGCATGCCTCAGCTGTTCTTCCATCTTGGCATGTTCATAGGCCCTGGCCAGTTCTTCGTAGGTAGAGGAGGCACTTTCTGTGGAGACCATGCTGCTCCTGGCTCGGTCTGTACCATGGGAGAGAGAAAAGAAGGACTTAGTTGGTGGCCTGTGTGTGAACCAACTGGATGATCTTTCCTGGTCTCTGGCTGTAACGTGCAGAGGCATAGGACCTAGGGGAGGCTTGGCTCTATCTGAGGATTTGTCCTCTATTACTCTGAGGCCAGTTTCACCAACAAAGCTCAGGGACTTTGCATCAACTCAGCTGCTGTGGTCAGATATCCCAGCACTGGGCATTTTCATAAATAAGCAAAGCCTTCTTCTTAAATAATTTGGCTTTTGGCAGGGACACTTGGGAGGCAGTGTCAGCCACAGCAGCCCTTCCTACTCTGACCAGCAAACACATCTGCCCTGCAGAGACTCTGTAATTGGCATGGATATCCAAATTCTGTGGTTCAGCTCCATGGGCGTCAACTTGGGGGGAGGGGAGCTGGGATTGTTCTTAGAACAGAAGGCAAGACGCTGGAGGTGGCTGAGTCAGTAAAGTGCCTGTCACTCAAGTATAAGGATATGAGTTTGAACTCCAGTGCCCTTGTAAAAACTGCATTTAATAGAGGCAGGAGGAGCCCTGGGGCTTGCTGCTGAATCAGGTTAGCTGAATTAGTGAGCTCCAGGTTCAGTGAGAGACCCTGCCTCAAAGAAAACAAGATGGGGGTGATTAAGGAAGACACTTAGTGTCAACTTTTGGTCTCCTTGTGTACATGTGCGTACACACACACATCCTGAAGACTGACTTTTTCACAAGGCAGAACAATGCCTTGTGTCTAGGATGTATCCTTTATTGTTACCTCTCTTGATGGGAACTAGAAAATAGGACAGAAACCAGAACAAACAGGCCTTATAATAACAAGGCCATTTCATTTCCGTTAAAAAGCACCCCTGCATTTTACATCTACAGCAAAGTTTTGAAGTCACCTCCATGGAACTCTGAGAATCTTCTAAGAGAAATAACAGACATAAAAATAAAATCCCACAGTGACACACCGCCTTTGGAGCCTGGTTTTTGATGTGCATTGTGAAGGAAGAAAAATGACTGTTAACCTTTCCTATAGCTATTAGATTCAGCTATAACTTCTTTTCAAAGATTAGGGAAGTTCACGTTGGAAGTGAAATCTTGGTGGTTGACACCATCAACACCATGGCTTGTTTACCTTACAATCAACCTGGTTCACTGCCCAAAGGAACAGCCTATGTTCCCTATAGGGGGTGCTGTGACCTTGTTATGGAAGGAGTGTCAAGTTCAGGCCTTTAGTCCTGGAGGTGGGAGTGGGTCAGACGCCTTCAGAGTGCAATCAGCAGTTACTGCCATTGCGTGGGTGAGAATGTGAAAGTGTCTCTTTCTCTCTGTGGGATAGAAACTAAAAGGGGAGAAGCAGCATGGGTGGGAGAGCTAAGACACCTGCAAGAGATGTTTCCGTTGAATCCTGCAGAACCCAGTGAGGTCTTGCTTATAGGGAAGGCTGCACAGTTGGCAGTGACCTTCACAAGACAAGCTAGGCAGGAGGAAAGAAAGGTTCCACAGGCTCCCCTTCTCAGGGAGCCTGGGAAACCCTGCTGTGATCAGGGAAGAGTGCAGGACCCACCTGTGTCTTGTGACGGGCTGACACTGTAGCTGTCACTCTCCTTGTCCACGGATCCTGTAGCCCGGGGTGTGGGCAGTCTCCAGTCCGTGGTGAGGGTGTGCGCTGAGATGGTAGGGTGTGGTCTGTTGAGCGTCCACTGGCTGGCGTACCGGTTTCTCGCTGTGGGTCCAGCTTTCGCGTTCCTCCTGGTGGTGGGATCTGCAAGGAGGGAGAGTATATGTGTATCTGTCTTCAGGGGTTAAGTACAGCACACGGCTGCTGTCCCCCACCTCCTGCCCCCTCACTCAGCCAAGCCCCAGGGAAGCCTTTCTTGGCTTTTTCCATTGAAATTCCTCTTGCTTTCCTTCATGGCTTACCAAGTTCACCAGATACTTAAATTATTTTTAAATTCCATACGCAGAAGAACAACCCATTTGGGTTTGGAAACTGTAGATCAGAACCTTGTTTGTTGCCCTGAACAATTTTATGACCAGAAACATTCATTTAAACCTTCTAAGTATCAACATCTCCCACAAGATAAGAAAACTTGACCAAATGTATTTGAACAAGATTTTCTTTCTAAGGTTCGTTCACCCTTCAGTGCTGGTGTAGCCTGAATTACACCCTGTTCCTTACTTCCCCCCAAGTTTATGTTCTCATCTTGACTCCAGGGATGTAGAATGTGATCTCACTCGGATAAACAGTCCTTTCATGCGTGATCAGTCAAGATGAGGTCACACAGGAAGAGGGTCCTCATGACGCTTGTGAAACAGACACAGGAGACGATTTCCCCCAGCAGAGAGAACAGACACTATGTCTGAGCTCAGCCAATGAACAGAAGCTGAAGCCTTAGACACTGATAAGAGTCTCTGGACGGCTTGTGGTTTCATATTGACTCATCAGTTCAGTTTTCCATCCAGTTACTTAAGCTGAAGTCCCCGGAGACTAAAGACCACATCTTCTTTCTGGTCCAGCATTCTCTCAGCACGTGATAGCATGTCTCTCGATGAGCATCATGGGAACTTTGATGACCAAGACTTGGATTACTTACTATTTAACTATCTGTTGATCATATTATCTGGATAACATGTGTCCACATGTCAGCAGGCTGCTGTCAGGGGTGTGTGTCTTCTTTAAGTCTGGAACTGAAGGCAGCAGGTGAGTAGGGCAGAGTGCTCTTAACTCAACCCCCATGAACTGGAAAAAGGAACATACTAGCAGCCACGTTTGTTGGACCCTGGAATGGGCCCACGTATTACTTTTCCTGGAATTCTGTGGACCTGGGGAAGTGTCCTGTTCCCTGGAGTGATTATTTTTCCGGGATTCCAACTGAAAGTAGCTTCGGGTCCTGGAGGAGTCCTCCCACTTCCCACTTCTGAATTCTCTGCTTCTTAGAATGGTATGGTCTGGCCACTCTGCACTCATTGCTGCATACAGCTATCTCAAAGGAGCAAACTGAGATCTAATTTTTGACATTGCTGCCTACTCTCAATTGCATGCTCCCATGAACTTGGATGTCTCTCCAGAGCAGAGGCAAGGGTCTGCCTTTGGAGCTATCTCTATGGCCCACAGTACAGCCTGAAATCTCTTCATGGATGAACAATGGCAGGTTGGGCGTGACACAGCTCTTCTGCCCATCTGCTCAGGCACTGTCTCTCTCTCAGCCAGATGTAGCCTGATCCTGGCGGTCTGGGTCTGTAGTTAGGTGGCCACATGACCGTGACTTTTCTATAATCCCTGTTGGAACAAGAAATGCTGATGCTGGACATCAGGGAAAAACCTTTGTCTGTGTGTGTGTGTGTGTGTGTGTGTGTGTGTGAGAGAGAGAGAGAGAGAGAGAGAGAGAGAGAGAGAGAGAGAGAGAGATTTTCCTCTTTGCAGGTTTCTAGTTATTGGTATTTGAACCAATCCATCATTCTAGGATTCTGGAGAGGAACATTAAGAAGACAGCCAAATCAATACATTTTAAGATTCTCTGGGTCATCAAAAGACCCAGTCCTGATGCATGCTCTCAGCTGCATTGATTTTATTTTTTTAGACACATTTCATCTCTTTCAAAATTCTATACAAGAAGGCTTTATTAGAAGATAGTTTTTGACCGGGAGGAGAATGAAAATGAGCTATGCCCGAGTGTCAGAGCCCAGCACACAACAAGGTGTGAATGATAACTGTGCTTTTCCCAGGGAAGAGGAGCATTCCAGAGAGGTCCTCCACAAGACAGAAAAACAGTGTCATGGGTAGGAGTCTAAATGTCTTTGATAAGTGGAGCTTAAATAAGTACAGCTTGTTATTTAAATGCTAATGAGTCTTTTCTAGAAAATTACCCAGCCCCTTACATAAGTTTTGAGGAATCTCATGCTTGTTCTTTAGGTTTCCTGCAGCCACTCTTGTAGAGGATTCTTGAGTTTTCTCTTCACCTGGATGCTGGGCCTGGGGCAGATTCAAAGTCCCTACCTGTCTTTTCAAGTCTCCCACATTCTTGCCCTGTTTCCTGCCTTTGAAAGATGGCTCCTCAGGCCTTCCTTCCCACAGCCCCCTCCCGCACTGAGACCTCCCTATTTGGAAAATTTCTATTCAAAGCTAGAACTCTTTTCAAGTTAATTCTATTCATTATCCTTTCTTTTTCTTTTTTTTTCCTTTCCCCCTGGATGAGGACAGCACTGGCAGTGGCCTGATAAATATTGAAAATATAGGTCACGGTATTAGTTTTCTGAGCTGTAGGCCACAGTTCTGCTCTGTGCTGTGCAGGTGTCTCAGGGCTGGAGTTGTGTCAGGATGTGGGAAGACAAGGACACTTGACACATTTAAAAAAAAAAAACCAGGTTTTGGTGACTATTATTTTGTATCTTAACTGAATGAGGTGTGACAGTTTCCACGACAGAGATGCAAATACTTGGATTCTGCTCAGTGTTTTCTTTGCATAGTTACTAGTTCTTCTAGGGATTTTTCTGCCTCTGCACGGAAGATCTTTGCCAGGCTCCCAAACCTCTAATATAAATACAACTTGGTGATTAAGCAGCATGCTTGCTAAGCAACCAATGAGTTAGAGGGCAAGGGCTATAAATAACTCCTGGCCTCTCAACTCTGGGTCTAAATCTATATTACATTTCTGCCCATTGAATCAAATTATTTTAATTATCCTGAATTTGGGATCAGAGAGGATTGTGTGGGTAATAGGGTGGTTACAAAGTATATCACGTGTGCTGTGCTCACTGGATTAGTCTTCTTTTAATCCTCTGCAGGCCCTGTAGATGAGGATTCAGCTATGCATGGGGAGTTCAGCAGTCTTCTCATGCATATGAGTGGAGCTGACCAGTTCCCTATTTAAATAGCAAATGTTTATCCAGGGCTATGGTGCACTCCATTGCTGGGTCACCTTGCCCACAGGAGCTATTTTTCCCTGTACTAATTCTCTAGTAATATTCTGGGTGATAGAGTATATATACATATACATGTGTATTTGAATATATATCATATATAATATACTTAAATATATAATATATTTGACACATAAAAAGTTCAACATATATAATGTATTCAAATATATATAATATGCTGAATTAAACATGTTATATATAATACATTTTAATATATTATCTATATGATATATATATATATATATTCTCTACATCCATTGGTTCTACACACAAAGATTCAGCCAATCACAGATCACATATATCTAGAAAACAAAATGTGTCCATTTTAACATGTCAATAATGAGATGTCATTATTCTCTAACTAGGATAGGCTAGCAACTATTCACATAGCGTATACAGTATACCAGGCATTTTAAGGAATCTGAAGATTATTTAAAGTACACATGAGGATGAGTACATGTTCTATAGAAACACTGGATCATTGTGTTGGTTATTGTTAACACAAGCTAGAGTCATCTAGGAAGAAGGAACCTCAGCTGAGAAAATGCCTTCATCAGATTGAATTGTAGACAGGTTTGTGGGGCATTTTCTTAGTGATTAATGGGGGGGGAGGAAGGTCCAACACACGGTGGTTGGTTCCACCCTTGAGCAGGTGGCCTTGAGTATAAGAAAGCAGGCTGAGCAAACCATGGAGAGCAAGCCAGTAAGCAGCACCCCTTCATGACCTCTGCATCAGTTCCTTCCTCTAGGTTCCTGGTGTGTTTGAGTTCCTGCCCTGACTTTCCTCAGTGATGGGCTATAATCAGTGATGTGTAAGCTGGAACAAACATTTTCTTTCCTAAACTGATATTAGTCATGATGTTTATCACAGCAATAGAAAACATGAGCAGCCATGGCTTTTTAGCAACTTGGAGGTCCTGGAACCCCAAGGAAGGATGATATTTAATGGATGCTTGGTGAGTAAATTGATGAATGAATGAATGAATAACTTTCAGGTAAATATGATATTCAGACCCTAAAACCTCATAGGTCATCACACCATCTCTGGGGATGGGTGAGAAAGAGGGAACATCAATTTAATTCTCCAACCCTACTCGAATAAGTTAAATATCTTTTGATTCCTATTCTTATTTTGATTTCAGCACTCCATAGCTGATAAGCACTTGAATACCTTTACCAGGTGCCTAAGGTATGTCAGGGACTATGGCATGTCCTGGGAGCAGGATGTGAATGAGCCCTGGGTTCAATTGTGCAACATCATTGTCATCCGTGCAGGAGAAAAGATGTGAACTGAGCAGAAGACGTGAACAAAGGATGAGTATTCACACATGGAAAGCAAGGAATGGCACCTTGTTTACATTCTGCAGCCATGATAAAAATTTGGCACAACTCTCTGGCCTAATAATAAAATATTAGGAACACACATTCTGTAATACAATCACATTTGTATACAAACAACAGCTTTCAGACACTCTAGTCACAAACAAAGGCTCCTGAAATACAACATGATCCTAATGCAGAGGATAGAAGAATGTTGTCTTTTGTATTCGAGACCATGGGGAATATAGTTGGATCATAGAAACCCTAGCATCCATCAGGACTGGATTCTAGAACCTCCTTGGATACCAAAGCCTGAAGATACTCAAGACTCCTTGACAAAATGACACAGTGTTTGCATAGAACTTGTGTGTGTCCTCCCACTCACTTCAAAGCACAGATTCCTAATAGCACCTAATTTAATGCAAACGGTGTAGAACTCTGTTTCACTGCATGTCTGAGGGAGAATCGTGATCAGGAAGCCTCAGCCCTGCTTGGTACAAGTGGAATCTTCATCTACGAAGAGTTTGATTTGTGTGCAGCTGCATTCATAGAGGCAGAACTCCTGGGTACATAGCTGGCTGCAGGAATGAATCTCTTCAGATACAACAAGCTGTAACAAACTGAGCTAATGCCACCGGAGCACACAACTGTGTAGACACAGATATGACACCTGGTCAGAGGTCATGACAAGCTCCAGGGAGCAGGACCTGGGTTCCAGAACATTTCTGAGTTTCAAGCTTTTAAGCTGCTGTGGGGTCAGTCACCCACTGTCATAATTAAAAACAAAACAAAACAAAACCAGAATACTGTTGTTCTCTCATATTCGTAGTTTTGAGAAAATAGTTAATGAGAAAATTAAAAGATTTCAAACATCTTCAACAGAGTGTTTTCAGGATGATGCTGAGCAATTCCATCTTAGGATGGGAGGAGGGTGATGCATGCATTTGAATAGCTTTGCTCACTGTCAGCATGGTTTAATGAAATTCACTGTAAAGGAAAGAAACAAACGTATTCTCAAATTGTAGTGTTTCCAGGTGACAGCCAGGCTGGATCCTGGGAGAATGTCAGAATGAAACCCAAGTGCATGACCGCAGGGCTGTATCTACTCCAGCTCTCTGGAGAGTCTTGGAGTCTTTCCCTTCCTGTTCGCTGCTGATGGCCAGCTCTAGTTCTCTGTCTAATAATCGTGGTGCCCTTTGTCCTGGGTCAACGCTTCCATAGAGGTCTCCCCAAAGGACTCCGTCTGGGAAGCTCCCTCCCACCGTCCCTGCACCAGATTTCCTAGACCCTGCATCTCTTCATTCTGTCTTGTCTTTATCTAGCATTTACTGAGGAAGAAAACATAGTCCTTGTTTCATGACTGCTTTCCCCACTAGGATGAAAGCACACATCTTTCTTCATTTTATTTGCATTTCTGCCACTGAGCATGAGCCATATATGCAAAGTAAAACACAAACAAACATGTCTAAATGCTGAATGAATGAATTCCTCCATTTCCCCAGTGATGTTTAACAACTTCATAACCCTGAGGCATCTCTCCCAGGATTCCTGACTGCTTGCTGGAGTACCTGTGTCTGTACATGATGCAAATTCATCTCTGTTGATATTTTAAATGCTGTCAAAACCACTTCCCATTATCCCAGGGCTTATTATTCATGCAGTTAGAAGTTTCTGGTACATTCCTGTCCCTGCCTCTTTTCCTTTGTTAACTATTTGTGATACCCATTGTGCACGTCTTTGCTTTGTCTATTCAAAGGAAAGCATAATTCTGGGTTGCTTTTTACCTGGCAGATGGAACCCATGTGCTGTGATCAAGGCAGGTAAGACATGTCTTCCAGATGTGTCCATTTTCCTCTGATTTAAGAGCAAAAGTAGCCTAGAAACCTAAGAAGGCAATGCTCTGAAGGGGCTGAGCTAGACTGTGGTTGGAGAGCGGTCAAAGGCCTTGAAGCGTTTTAGTAACAAGGCTCTTAGCTTGCAGACACAAGCCCAGGGACCTAGTAGTTCCTCTCACACACTATGTGTGTCTTCAGAACGTCCTGACACCGTCAGAAGGAAGGAAGCATTCTTAGCATAGGGGACAAACCAAACATGGTTTCAGCACAGCCAAAGCCACTGTTTCAGATGATTCTCAGCCCCCGTTCAGTGCCTTCCTGAGTATGACAACCTGGTTTGGGAATTGATCAGTCACTTCACGAAGCTCACTGCACGGCACGAGCTAGAACTTACAAACCACAGCTTTCAGCAATACATCATGGATTTTCCTCATGATATTATGCCGGTCTAGAAGTGTGACTTTGTGAAAAGAGAGTGATTAGGGACTTAAAAGCTAGACAGCAAAGCTTCCAAAATGCCAGCAATCAGGACATTAATTTCTCACCCTTTAAGGGAATTTAAGAATAGTTTCAATTATGAAGAAACAAGGCTATCTAATTAATAAGCTAGATGCACATTTAGAAGACTTAACTTCTTTGCAGTTATTAATTTCCATCAATTATGGATGCAAATATGAATAATTAAGCACAACAAAAATCTTTAGATTAACCAGAACCATCACTTTTCTCTCTGTGTGTAGGAGAAAAAATGTAAGCCACAAGGTCAGACATGTTAGCAGCAGCCTCCTGGTTTTCCCACTTGATATGTGCAGCTTGGGGCTGTCCACTTGAAACTCCATCTTCCAATAGTGAAACAAGGACTCTGATACCTGCTTTATGAGTAGGGGCCTTGAAAAGTTGCTGAGGATAACACGCGTAAGGTTGTTTCTCTCCCCAAATGGGACACTGCCAAGACAACCTAAAGCCAATCACCCTTCTCGTTTCCATGTAGTAGAAAGTTCAAAGGGTTCAATTCACTTGACATTTCTAGCAATATCTACAGTAAACCAAGACTAAGACTTGTTGGTTTGAGTTGACACACATCTACCAGTGTCAAATAATAAACGAAATCTCAATATCCTGATTCAAAGTTCATCACATCTATTACTATGCAGTTGAGAAGCCCCACGGTTTTGTTTGCTAGGAACATGGATATTGTCAGCATTGATAACACCCACACATTCCAAGTGCTGTTGACCACTCACTCGTTCCTGGCCGAGCATCTGAAACATCCACTAGGGGCCCGGTGGCCTGAGATACCGATTGATAATGCACCGTGTGAGTTACTGTCAGTGACTTCTGTTTAGCTGCCTCTCCGAAGTCAGCATCCGTCAGCAGGACCGTGGAGCGGTCATCTATAAGAGGGGACACACAGAAAAGCAAAGTGTGTTTAACGAGGATAGAAACACATGACAGCACTGTGTTTGTGTCCGTCTAAAGAGTCACACACACTTTGGTACAGAGAAAAGTAGCTATGCTGAGGCATGTTTTTTTTTTCTCTCTTTCTTTGGGCTCAGTTTTTTATGAAACCAACACCACTGGGCTAACTTAACACACCATGGGTTTATGTGTTTGTCCAAGGCTTGCCCAAGATAGTGTACAATGTCAGCACTCCCAGTGATAGGGTTGCCTTGTGGCACAGGCCCCTTTGGCTGTTGGAATACTCGAGGAACTGGGGAATGAAACCTTGCAGTCTTCCACACTAGGGCTGGCTGCCACACTGACCTCAGCCAGTGTTTGGAGGACAAAGGGAGAGAAGGGCTATCCTGAAGAAACTGGTGGGCTTTTTCCTCTCCTTTAAAGGGATGAGGCCTGCTCCTTCTGAGCTTTAATCTTTAGTGCATGCTTTGACTGACTTCCAGGATATCTCTCTTGTAAGAGAACTCTCAGAGCATAGACTGAGGGCTGGGGAGGCAGGAGTCAGAACCTAGGTGGATTCTGTCTGCCTCTGAGTTCTCAGGGGACCAGCTGTGTGAGGCGTGTGCCACTGTCTGTCTGAGGATTGTCATTACATTCCACACTCACTTTAGAGTTCTTGAACATAAAGGGAGACTTTGGTTGGGATATATATATATATAGCTTCTGTACATTTTCAAAGACTGTGATTCAAGCTAAGGTTCTGATTACCAGTTAGCCAGGACCTGCTACAACATGTCAGAAGGGGTGGGGGTGGGGGGCACTGATGCTGTGTTCGTAAACGACACGGCAAGGCTTCTGTGCCCAAAAATGGCTCTGAACAGAGCGAGCCTTACAAAACCCAGTTGCTGTTCAGGCTCTGGCAGGGGAGGAAAGGCCTCTTGAAGTTAGAATCAAATTTCTTGGCAGAGAACTGGGGAGGAGGCTGCCAAGCTGTCTGTGAGTGTCCCAGCGGGTGGCACAGCACAGGTTGGTGCCCAGTGGAGTGCCAGAGCTGGGCTGGGAGGCTTGGCTCTGGCGCTGTCATCTGACCCCTCACAGAAAGTGGGATTCGCACAGAGATGGAGTCTCACAATTAGAGCTGGCACCAGAGGTCCTCTCTCTGCATTGGTTGGTCATTCACAACACAGCTGTGTTGTGGATTCTGGCGGGCAGGTTTCTCTTTTTCTTTTTTTTTTTCCTAAGACAAGATTCATGGTTGGATTATAAACCTGTCCTAGGAAACGTCAAATGTCTGTCTGTTTAGGAAGTTAGCCATCCATTCTGGACAGACATGAATGGTGGTCTAATATTTTTATAACCAAAACCTGGATTGTCTCCTAGTAATTAGGAAATGCCATTGACCCACTGTTGGGGAATTATAGGAGGCAAATGATGGTTGGTGACAGATGATGTCGGGCAGATTGTGATGAATCTCTGGCCGCAGGTCATGGTGACATACAGAGATGGGTGGTAGACTGTCTGGTGTTCAGCCAGCAACAAAGAGCCCCCGGAAGCTGTGTGCCACTGACAGGCTCCATCCTGGTGTAACAGGCATCTGAAGGATGATGAAGGTCTAAGGAGAAGCATTTCACAAACATCCTTCCTAAGTCCTCAGTTATCTAATGCTGTGCTCTGGCCAAGCTCCCTGGTCTCCCTGTATTCTGAAGTGAACACACAAGGTGTGGTTCAGAGAAGTGTGAGGCCAAAGGTGATTTTAGTTTTAATGCCCCACCTCCAGAGGTCAGTGAGAGGCACTGCACAAACCTAAGCAGCAAAAACACAGACATCTAGAAGCCAAGCTGGCTCTTCTGTCTGCGCTGAGAAAACCTAACATACCCTACTGCATTTCAGATAAAGAGGGGCTTACGATTTGACAAGGACCTAAGAATTAATGGGAGTCAGCCGACTGAGGACCGGACTAGACTTGGTCATAGTTTTTCCAAATGAGGCTATGCCTGGACTGAGTTCTGATGCGGGAGGGCAACCTGGGCCTTGGCATTTCAAAGCCACCATCTCAAGAGACTTCTCAAGATGGTGAGACAGGAAAAGGGGGAAGGTGACACAGGAGACTTTCCTTCCCCTCCCTGCCCTTGCAGCCTTCCTGGCAGAAGGTATTCAGGGACCAGACTGGGAGGCAGGCCCTGTATCCAGGCCATGGGTAAAGGATTGCCCTGGCGGCAGAAGACATCGTCCAAAACAAATGTCGTTTATATAAGGGTGGTCCCAGTAGCTGTCTACCAAGATACTAGTCTATTTCATGGTTCTCAAAGCCTCATGGGACTTAGAGGGTCCTGAAGAACCCTGTTGGTAGGACAGCAGGTGGCAACGGCCTGTCCCTGGAGGAGGATGGCGTGGTGGTAACGCTGGAGGTCTGCCAGAACCCCTGAGTCTGCTTCTGTCTGGTAACTTTGGCCAGCTATGGAAACCTTTTCATGTCTCACATAAAAGCAGTTACCCTTCCTTTGAGCTGATGGAAGATTGAACAAGTAACCCACAAAAAGCGCTATAAGAACACGTGGGATCTAGAGAGCTCTCAACCAATGTCAGGGACCGCTGTGACTGCTACAAAGAGAAGGTGACTGGTCAAGATGTTGGGTTTGTGGGTGAATAGGTCACAGTACCTGTCTTTTCTTTCATGGCTTTTCTGAGAAACTGAGGGGCTGGGTGTTGCTCTCAGTCAGGATGTTATGAAATGCTGGGAACAGGGAGATGCCTATATGGAGGCATTTATTTACTTAAGCGTGAATCAAAATTTGAAGGCTTATTTAATGGGATCTGACCTTGTTGGTGTTGGCGAGGAGAGTACAGAGGATTTCTAAGATGGAGCTTTAGGAGGTGGGCCCCAGAGGCTCACTGGGTTGTAAAATTTTCATCTTTAGGGGGACAATGGTCTCTTCGGGAAAGCCCCAAAGCTAGCAGAGTTGGGGAACACTCAAAGTACATTTGCTAGTATTTATTATTTCCTTCAGTTTGTCTACTCACGGGGCAGCTAAGATATTCCATCAAGTGCTTCCCCTGCTCCCAGGTGAGGATGAGAAAGTATGGCTCCAGCAGCCACTCTGGGTAACAGAACCAACAGGGCACCTCACCTATGGTCTCCATTGTATCTCTCTCTTCAATCAAAAGCTGAGCCCTGGGTATATCGATGTGCATTCTCAGGGTCTGTTGCTGCTTGCTTAGGGTATCTGAAGTCCGCGTGTTCTTACTGCGAATAAAAGAGAGGATGCGTTAGCCAATCCAATTCAGTGAGACATTACGCCCGCATGTCTCTCAATATTTATTGCTTAGTTATGAACACAACTTAGAGAAGAGAGGGGAATGCACATGATAGGAAAAATGCTTTTCCTCCTCTCAAGGTAAATTTATCACAATTAAATGTCAGTAGAGAAAGGAGATTCAGAACATAGAAATTTCTAATAGATGGGATCGATAAAAAATATCAGCCTTGAGAAAAATCCTCCTTTCTTGGGTAAAGAGTGAAAATGAAGCACGTAGAAAGGGGACATTCGAACAGCGACATTCTCATTTCTCAGGCACGAGACACAGTGAAGACAGCAGGGGAGGAAGTCTGTGCACCAGCTGGGCACTGGACGGTGCTTTCACTAACAGATTTGTATTGATGTCTCGTGTCCTTTCGTTTTTGTTCAAGTGACAAATCACTCGTCTTGTTAGCATCTCCAGCACCACTTTGGTTTTCCTAGCTGAGCATGTATTATGAAATAGAGAAAAAAAAACTTCAATTACTAAGATAATTTTATCTCAAAATTTGTGTACCAGAAAATTACTCTGAGAGCGAATTCTCTGAAAGTAAATGAAAGTAGGTGATGGAACTGTCTGGTGTAGTCACAGCCGGTTACAGCCTGCAGCTCCAAGTTAAACTTTCATGCTGCACGGAAATCTGAAAGAGCCGACAGGGGCCTTAATTAGCAATCCACTTTAGGGGTAGTTCAGGCTTTTATGAGGATTTGCTAGATGTTAAAATGTCTTATAAAGCACCTCCCTAGCAAGTGGAAGCCACTGGTACACTTCATCAGTGAGACTGTTTCTGGCAGTCCTAGATCCAGGGCAGTTTTCAAAGTCTACAGAGGATAATTTCTGGAGGCAGAAATTATCAAATTCACCTGATGCTTCCTTCCTTCCTTCCTTCCTACCTTCCTTCCTTGCTTCCTTCCTTCCTTCCTTGCTTCCTTCCTTCCTTCCTTCCTTCCTTCCTTCCTTCCTTCCTTCCTTCCTTCCTTGTTTTTTCTGTCTGTATACATGCATGCCTTTTATGCCTGTGCCTGTGTACGTGGAAGCCAGAGTTGATGCTGGCTGTCTTCCTCGATAGCTTTCTGTCTTATGTTTTTGAGACAGAGTCTCAGAAACTAGCGCTAGTTATTTCTTCAAGGCTAGTCAGCCGTAAGTACCCAGTGACTCAGACACAACTGACTTTTTATGACTGCTGGGGATTCAAACTCAGGTCCTAAAGTTTGCATGGCAGGCTCTTTGCATATCGCACCATCTCCCCAGCCTCATTTGCTAGTTACTCTCAAGGGGGAGCCAGAAAGGTCTGCCCAGTGCATCTCAAATGCTTTTGTCTCTAATGAAGGAATTCTTAGGCCTCTGCTTCCTCTGTTCTTCCTTACCCACTTCTAAACCAAGTGACTGATGGGACCTAAACCACCAACATCAGGTCCATTTTGAGAAACCTGTTGAAGCTCAGGTTACAACTGGATATATTATGACGCCCCTTTCTTCACAAAGTACCCCACAAGCAAGGCCACTCCTGGAAGGTTCATTGCTTCTCTGAGTGCTTGATCTTGAACCAAATTCCTTGCTCTGCAGACTCGTGACTGGGTGTAAGTGGGTTATTTTCTGTGATCATGCCAATCACTCGCGGCCCAAATTGAAGCCTTTTGGCCTGGTTTTTCACATGGTCTCTATACGCTTTCAAATTATTTCACTTCCCATCGCGCTTGTGGTTAAAAAAAAGAAGGGAGCAAAGTGCCGAGATTCACATGGTTGCAGAAAATGAAGAGCGTTTGAGATCCTTGGGGGCCTGTGTGCCTGCCATGTTTCCACCATCTGAACACATGGGCAGCCTCTCCACTGTGAATATCCAGAAGACCTGTTTAGAAGCATCGCAGAGGACTTGAGCATGTCCTTCCACAAAAATAGAAATGCAAGCGGCTTCCTTCTCCTCAAGTGTAGTTCCAAGGCAGCCAGCAGCTGTTCTGACAAACTGGGAGCACCCGTCAAGTAACAGTAAATGGGTCCCATGTCACAGGAACATGGGAAGCAAGCTAAGGGACTGCTGTGAAGGCCACTGCTGGCACCGAGCTGGTGACACTTCGTGGACAAGGACAGTGAGGTAGTGAGGGCTGGGAGTCCTCTATCTCCACTGAAGAACCTTGGGACCCAGGGCCTCTCCAGTGCACCCCTACATGCTTACTGCTCCCTGTGCAGGAAGTACATCTCCAGCCCTCCCACAACATCCTAGTGATGCTTGCCAACAGTCTCCTCAGCAGCCCAGGTTGACCCTTCGGGGGAATCCCTCCCGCCCTAGCCCCATTCTCTACTTAATTTAGTTTTCTTGGCACCATTACTCTCCAGTGTATGTTTAATCAAGTCAATTAAACATATGTAATTGGTTTATCTTGTTCATTATCTGTCTCTCCCACTGGAATCTCGACTCCACAGGGATATACTCATCTGGTCTGGTCCTTACGTATCTCTAGAACCTATAACAGCAGGTGGTCAAGGGAGGTGCTCTATAAGTATGTTCTAAACGTGTCACGTTATCATGGGCGACACACCATGAGCCTAGCAACCTAGTCCCAAAGGCTGTGCTGTAGTTGATACCATTCTTGGTTTAAAATGCTGGGCTCCAACTAAGATGTTTCATGATACCAATATTTACTGGCATTTTAGTTTTCTATTGTTTAACATTTAAAGAGCAATCCTCAAAAATTATCACCATTGGTCCTTAGGGCCACAGCAAGCCTTCAAACAACATAATTAGCAGATAGCCATTGGGAACACCCAGAGCATTCTACATGTTTTTACTAAGGAAGCAAAATGATGATTAAAAAAAAATGACATAGCACAGGACCCAGCTAAATGTGTTAGCTATCAAAATAAGACCCCTGATGAGCCATTTGACATTTCGCTGTTTGATTAAAATGACAACAACAGGAAAAGTGGAGGAAGCCTTATGACACGGTCTTCCCCAGGTCATCCAGTGACTTCGTTGTCACTATAATTCTCTAAAGTCTTCCTATTTCCTTAGAGCCACATGTGTCAGAGTGTGTGTGTATCTGTGTACGAGTGTGTGTGCCCCTGTGTATGAGTGTATATGAGTGTGTGGATGAGTATTGTGTGAGTGTGTGTATAAGTGTTTGTATGAATATGAATATGAGTAAATGTGTGTGTATTTGAGTGGTATGTGTATGTATGTGTGTGTGTGATGTGTGTGAGTTTGGGGGTACCAGTGAAGATTTACTTGTTCCAATATGATCTATTGACTGACGTATAAAATAACTACAGTCAGAATCATAGCTGGTTGTGACATCTGGATGGACATTTTGAGATTATATGTACAGAGATGTGAACATGTAAAGTCTAAGCTAATTTAAATTCTAAGTTTGAATTTTTTTCTCTCTAGCACCAGCTCCCATACTGATGCTGGTCCCTGGACACTGACATAAGCTGATAGCTCTTCAGAGCAAGGCAGTCTCTGCAGCTTGGAGGCTGGTGTGCACACATATTCTTTTAATTCTCTTTCTCTGTCTCTCTCTCTTTCCCTCTCTCTCTCTTTCCCTCTCTCTGTTTCTCTCTCTTCCCCCCCTCTCTCTCTGATACAGACATATAGAGGCCAGAGATTGATATCAGGGTGTGTTTTATTCTCCATCTTATTTTTTCGAGACAATATCTTTTCACTGAGCCTGGAGCTACCAAAGCAGCTAGGGTAGCTGCCAGCAAGGCCCTGGTGTCTGATTGTCTCCACCCCTGTAACTGGGGTTACAGACACCCATGGAAACACCTGGCTTTTCTGTGAATGCTGGGAATCCAAGCTTAGGGCCTCATGTTTGTACAGTAAGCATGTTACCCATGGAGCTATCTTCTCAGTACAGGTTTGCTTTTCTTTTCTTCTTCTTCTTTTTAAAGCTATTTTTACTGAAACAAATGAAAAGAAAATCTCACTTTCAGGATTGTCACCCAGCATGGGGACATCACTGCCTCTCCTTCTCAGTGAGCTCCACCTATTAGAAGTACTTAGAAATAGTTTTGTTGTTCTTTGGAGGAAAATCAAAATAAACAACGAGAATTGGTAGTGGTTGCTCTAATGGGTAGCATTTCTCCTCTCTGGGGTATTTGTTAGGATGAATTGCACACATGGGACCACGGAGCCTTGTGATGAGTAGCAGGTGCTAAGCGGGGGACCTCAAGGAGGTCCAGGTATCTGTGATTGCAGTGTTGGGTCACATCTTCGTTCCCAGACTAGCACAGCTAACCTTGCTTAGCAATCATAGACCTGGGGGAACATGTTTCAGTAACACAGGATAAAGGCGGGGAAAATTCTGAACATGTTCAGGTGGGAAGCAGAAGGCAAAGTGGATGATGTGCCCAAGGTGAGAAAGTCAGCTGCTGGCCATGAAGACCAGAACATGAGCTTGTGACTTCATATTTTCCTCTTAACTATAGCTTATTAATTCCTCAGCTGCCCAGAAAAAAAGAAGTTATCCAGATTAGGGACCACAACTCAGAGGTCTACTTTTTGTTGATGGATATGACTAGCTTAGACCTCTTAGGCTACCTCTAAAACACAGTGGTACTAAATTGCCCAGTCTGTGGTGGCCTGGCCAGGGAAGCTGTCAGTCTAAGATTGAGCTAACCCAGCATAACGACATCACTGCCTCTCCTTCCCAGTGAATCCCACCTCTTAGGAGAGCTTGGAAATAATTTTCCTGATCACTTTCACTCTTTGAAAGAAAACTAAAATTAGCAATGCAAAGTGGTAGTGGTGGCTAGTTTTAATGTTCTTTTTTTTTTTTTTTTTTGGTTTTTCAAGACAGGGTTTCTCTGTAGCTTTGGAGCCTGCCTGGAACTAGCTCTTGTAGACCAGGCTGGACTCGAACTCACAGAGATACGCCTGCCTCTGCCTCCCGAGTGCTGGGATTGAAGGGGTGCACCACCACTGCCCAGCAGTTTTAATGTTCTTAACATTAATTGATAACCAGTGGGAAGACCATGATTCACTCCTACTCAGCAGGTGGCCTTTCAACTCTGCTATCTCCCTATCTGTCTTACCAATGCCTATTCCTTTCTATGATCTTGCTCTGGAGCTAGTAGGGAAGGCTACGCTGGCATGCATTCTGATTCTCAGAAGAAGACTATGGTTTCACATCCTTCAAACACAGGTGTGAGCTATGGATACGGACACCCCAAGGACATTGGGAGAGACGCTAACGGGAAGGAGGGGCTGGAAAATCCACACAACAGGGGAAAAGCATCCTGCAATTGCCCCCAACTTTCCAGGAGAATGCGGAAGCCCGATTGGGGGCCAGATTAGCAAAATGGCCCCTGCGAATGGGCAGCTGGGGTAAGCAGTGGTCACACCATGCGGAGGTCCAGGCAGCTCTCATCACTTACGCTGTTGACTTATATGACAGAGCTTTTGCGAGGGCATCCAAAAAGAAAAAAAAATGAACTGTATGGGAGATTGCCTCATTTTAAATGTCAATTGATGCATAGTTTTCCAGCCTACATTATAAAATTTGTTCTGCTGAGTCAGTCATTATAAGACAAGTAGCTTCTGCTTCTTTACTTTCTAGATGCTTCATCTGATAAGTCCGGAGGGGCCCAGATCCAGCATACGAGACTGCAAGGCATCTTACTTCCTTAGTGAACAAATGTGGGTTACCAGATGAGCATGGCCGTGAAGGGTTTTATGCAGATTTATGCAGACTCTCTCACAGAAGTCTGATGTTTTCTGATTAGAACTATATCCTGAAGGAGATATTTTGAGGAAACTTGGATTTGTTTGCCTTTCATTCAAGCCCAGACTCTCGTAGCCATCTGTCCACTGGACAAATTCATTGATCTATGAAAAGAACTTTTAAATTCTACATGACTCACATAGGCCCTGTTTCCTGATAAATACCAGCTCCCAAACTCAATCACTAAAATTCAAAACGCCTGTACCCTGTCTTTATGTTCCTATTCTTAGCAAATGACATCAACATTCATCTAATTACTGTCATCCAATACTTCAGAGTTAGCCTGGACTCCTGCCATACTACTGCTTTATACACACAGGTTTAAAACACAGTAGCTCCAAAGATGTCTCTGAGAAACTATCTTGGTGCACCAATGGCATCCAATCTTCCTATGCTGCCAAAGATACTGGTGACACAGGACACGGACGCCTAGTGAATAACAAATTGACAACTTAAATGTGTCGAAGGACAGGAAGTGGGAGTCAACCGCGGAGGGTACAGGGTAGAAAGAGCTCCAACTCATCCTCCTTTTCTCCCAATCAAGGCAACCGGAAAATGGCAACCCTGTGTCGCCTACTAGGGACTCTGATAATTTTCTTGTTTTCCACATGCTTATTTTCCTGTTTCACCTTTTATTTGATCATTACATCATTAAAATGCTTTAAGTAAGAGCATCAGGGGAGATGTAACATGCCATCTGATTAACCCACGTATGTAACGGCTCAGTGCCACACTGCTCCCAGTTTTACAGAGTGCAGAGGTTAGAAAGCACAGGGGAAAGAATGCTTGAAGGCAAGGGGCTGGGGGCTGGGGGACAGCAGGAATGCAGTCTGGGGGCATGGAAGTGACATGCCCTCCTCTTCATGCCATTGTGTCCCACCAGTCCCGTGGACATTCACAGGTAAAGCTTGAAAGGAGGCAACTTATTTTTGACAGTTCTTCCATGGCTCCTATTCATTGCATTTACACATCAGTGATGAATGGGGACGCCACAGTGCTGAGGACAAAACACACAGGTGAGGGTCTCTCAGGCCTTTGGAGGACTGTGCACAACACATTTCCCTTTGTAGCCTTTCTTGAACTGGGCTAACTCTGTAGAAAGAAATCTTCATCTCAGAGACTGCTGACCTAATCAGAAGCCAAACTCAAGCTCTCTGTAACACACCCTTGATGCCTGCTTGAGCCCAGCCCACATGACAGCCATGTGGGGCAAGTCATTCAGGGTCCGTGTAGCCAGCCACCCATTACATGGATGTTTTGGAATATAAATGGAAATTGTATGTTGAAATGAAAATATGCCACCAACTTCAGATCATTCTTATCATTAAGAAACAATCAAGGCAAAGTGGAACTGTTCTTTGACACATGATGCCCGGGGAACAATAAGAACATTGTGTTCTTACCTCATGAGCATTTCAGCTAAACTCTTTGCATCTGGGGAGAGAAAGCTGATGTTAGTACAAGATCAACAACTCATAATTAATACACACTTAGAAGAAGTGAACTCATTTATGCGGTCCTAACAAACCCTCCCGTCAGATGGCAAGCCATCTCCAGTGCATTTGTTTACCAGTGCTACACTAATGACCAGAGGCTTTATGGCTCCTTTATTCCTCCTACAGAGGGCTCTTTCATGGCTTTTATTTATAGCAGAAAGATACATGAGGATCCTGTGCCCATAAAACTGCAGACATTTATTAAAGTTTTTATTCCAATCTATTTATTTATCACTTCTAGAAAAACCAGTTTTATATTCAATACTCAGAGAATTAACGTTTGGGAAAAATCATTTATGTAGAACAAACTGAAAGACAAGAATGGAAAATTTAAGTAGCTGAGCCTCGCTTTAAAGGGGTTCAGCCTCGCTTTAAAGGGGTTCAGCCTCGCTTTAAAGGGGTTCAGCCTCGCTTTAAAGGGGTTCAGCCTCACTTTAAAGGGGTTCAGCCTTGCTTTAAAGGGGCCTAGAGCTCTGTGCCCTCAGGTTGGTCACTGATTTTTACAAACTTGGATGTTTTATTTCAAACTCAGAAATAAAACTTTATTGCAGAATACCCCTCCCCCAAAACCCCAAAACACTATTTATAGAGACCTGGTTATCACCTCTGACACAAGAAATCGTATCTCAGAATATTGTAGGACAGATCGACTTATTTGGTAACACTATGTAGAGATGGCTCTAAAGTATGATTTATGCTTTTTACACGTTCCCTCCTGGCAAAAATGAAGTTTCCTTCCCTGGAACACAAAATCCTTGCTCTCTCTGTCTATCTCTCTCTCTCTTATTTATTTCACTGCTCTATGATTTTATGTTAGGCACCCTGTTCAGGGAATAGAACTTTCTGGAAATGGATTTGTTTGATGGAGAAAGGTGTACGCAGGAACATTTGCACCTCCTTCTCTGGGGGCTGTGATTTGTCTGTTTTGTCCCATGTGCAAAGACATGGGGACAATCTCAGATCTATTATCCAGCACCTGGTGCCCGGGTGACCCTGAGAGATTGCTCTGCAGGCCACCAGGCCATGCCAGTTCCCTTTGGACGTCTCAACGTGGGGGCCCCAGCTTTGTGCACAGATGGGTTCAGTATGGAAGACAAAACTTGCCCCCTCTATTCCACCCACATGGAGAAACACAGGAAGCAAAATAGTGCTGAATCTCCCAGCTCATGTCTATATATTTGTCTGCAAAGATGAAGTAAATAGCATGAATCTCTACTCTTCCTGAATGATTTAACACGTACAAAGTAAATATATCTATGGGATGCCAGAAGCTAGGGAGTAATTAGCTCCATGTAACACCCAACAGTGGCTAGTACAATATGCTAAGAAAGAGGATAGAACTTTACAGAGTAAATACTTGTCTTCAGCTCACACTGGGCACGTAAGTCTGAGGTACCCAACCCCGCACATTAGCCATTACACTGCATCTTTGTTCCAGGTTAGCCACCAGCACTCTTTGGAGGCTTTTCACACTAATGTGTAGGGTGCCAAGGCTTCACAAAGGAGAACAGAATTTTTAAGTACCCCTCTAACTGAATACTGTTGCTGGTTAGTCTCCTTCCTGGGCTAGGATCACTTTAGAATTGAGCCCCAAAGCCATGCCAGTCAACCCTGAAGCCCATCCTTGAGAACACATGTCTTCCTTCCATCTTAGCTACCATGTTCTGCTTCCATCTCAGTTGGAAACTTTGGGAAAGTTGTACTAGTTGAAATTCCAGTCTTCTACAAGTTCTCTGGAACTAAGCTAAGAAGCCCAACTCTACAGCACAGTCTGGAGTTTGGGTGACGTGACCCTGGAGCATGTTCTAAGGACTTGTATCACATCACACATGTTCTCCTAGGAGTACAAGATAAGTTCCTCTAGTATCACTGTGTGGCAGTTAGAGATGAGGACATGGGTCCTGAGGAGCATGTCCACTGTTGGTGGCTCAGTTTCTCTGCCATCCTAATGGTGCTTTGTCCCTGGAGTAGAGTGAGAGAGGTAGACCCCCTAGGAACACCAAGGAGCAGACACCTGTCCCCATCAGTTTAAGGGACATGATCCAAGGATAGTAGTGCATCAGACTGAGCTGCTCCCTGGCTAAGATGAGGTTGAAGATGGCAGAGGGGGTAGCCAGGGATGAGAGGGCTGTACATTGGTGCTCATCATGCCTCTTACTCAGGACGGTTAGATCGGCAGTTGGACACTGTGTTCTCCCACCAGCTTCTTACCAGGGGCCGAGTGAGAACCTGTGAGGGTTGAGTTAAGGACTCATGTGGCCCAGGGGTGGGGATGATATTACAATGTGATATTGGAAAGCACCTGCCAAAAATCAGAGCCCTGACAGTTGTAGTACGGACAGGACAGACAGACTTCATAGAGCCCAGAAAAAAAGCTAGAATGGGGATGCTCAGCAGGGGATAGGACCAGGAGTCTAGTATGACATGGAACCTAGCTTTGGGTGGAGAGCCGAGGAGACCTCAACTAGAGGTGAAGCTAGAGGTGCTGGGTGGGACTATTCAGAGGCTAGGAGTCAAGTTAGGGAGAGATCTGGGCAGAGACAAGGCTTGGAGCATTGCTCATGCTCCTATAGGGAGAGGGTAAAGCCTGGTGCACATCTCAGTCATACTTTCATTTAGGGAAAAGAGAGAATCTGGAGCAAGTTAGTACATAATAATAATTGTGGAATATAGAATCTTAACGGTGACAGAGGCTTTCAAATTAGCTTCTTAATGAAATTTATAATCCTTTCCCATGGGTCTCAGGTGGCTATTACAATGTGCACTACCTTTAGGGGGTCCAGAGCTGGGGTTGTGGGTCACCAAAGTGACTATCTCCTGTTGTACACCAAGTGCCCCCTCGCATTCCAGGACACCCAGAATTCAGTGCTCCCCCAACATCTCCCCATAGGACCTGTGTTTTGTTTCTTCTTCTCAGCTCAGATACTAACTGGAGCGACCCCAGCTTCAGTGTCTAGTCTAGTCCTTTTTGTCATAAGGAAGATCCAGAAGAGGAGCTGACTTACACTGTGCCTCCCAGGGCCACACCTATGATTGACAATCTCAAAATCAACCCCATGCAGTAGGGATCCTCAGCACTGAGATGCTCAGAGGGAGCTCCTGTGGTGCTCTTGATTCCTGCTATGATCTCTCTCTCTCTCTCCTGAACTTGCTATGATATGACTTGACTTCTCCGAGGCCCTCAGCTCTAGGTTGGCTCTCTGTTCCCTCCTGGTACCAGTGGCAGTTGGCACTGTGGCTCTTCTCTGAGCCTGTAGCTGAACACTCTCCAATCTTGCCTGTGGTCACCTGTTCAAATACCCATATTCTCTCCCTCTTCCTCTTTGCCTCCTGAGTATAGCCTAGTCCTCAGTAGATGGGAAGTGGGGGAGTGGCCCAAGATTTCTTTGGGATCCTCTTTTATTGCTGTTTTCAGACAGGGTCTGCTATAGAGCCCAGTCTTGGTTCACACTCCTGATCTGGTCTCAGCCTCCCCCAGAGCTGGGGTCACTAGTGGGTGCCATCTCACTTGACTCTCCAAGGATACAGTTTCCCTCTCTCGTACTGAAATTCTTGATACACTTTCTGTCTATAGTGATGGTACCTTCTTAGGCCATCCAAATAGTATTGCTGTTCCCATGTTTGGGCTGAGTATTCTCTTCTTGAGTTTAAATTCTCTTAAACTCCTCAAGCTCCTCTCACAGGGCCTAAGTTCTAAATAATTCCCTACTTTGGGCTCTCTTTTATGAAAGGCTTGTGATTTCATAATGTCCTTTATTCAACCAGCCTGAGTGCAGACACTGATAGCTTTATAAATTATACACACACACACACACACACACACACACACACACACACACACACACACACACACACACACTTTCTCTTCCCACACACTCTTGAGAGTGCCATATCCCTTACAGGAGTTGCAAATGATTTTCTACAACTCCTATAGAAGACTTTGCAGTTCTGCTGATTCAATGTCACTTTCTTGACTGTAGCCTTTCAAACTCTATGCTCTCTGGACTCTTCACTCTGCTGTCTTAGTCTTCCTTCCCATCTGTATGAGCCACAGTCTTCCCAGTCCTCCATGGGGCTCACCACAAATGACTTGTTTCCTGATTAGTCAACCTTGCCAAAAAAGAGAGTGGGTCTCTCCCAGATCTCTGGTGGCTCCTATTCCATTTCTTGATGGCTCAGAAACCAGCCTTTCCACGGCTTAAGTTAGCTCACCTCAAAATAAAAGGTTCTGAACTGATTAATTGTTAAATGGGTGGATACTGCCCATCACCTAGCATCTCTCATTCACCTTTGGTGATCCAAAGACTCTCCACAAAATTTTGTGGATCACGGTGGGAAGATTTTGCTTAGAAACTTAAAATGGTCTCCCTTGGGGGGGGTCTCTCAGAACTTGAACCCTGTGATCTGATCCCTAATCTTTCCAGTGGTAATTGTGGGGAGTCTTCAGTGAGAAGCCATAGCATCAATTGGTGTCTACATTTTGCTCATTGTCTTTTGAGACATGTGTGATTGTTTTATGCCAATACTGAAAAACCAACTAGCTCCCTGCAACCTTGGCTTCTTCCTAGATTTGGGGAAAAACAGCCAGCTAATCAGGGCTCTGGTAATTGTTAAGCATTTAGAGCTGTCTATGTCTCTCTCTCTTTCATCTCATCTCCTTTGTCAGTCCGTCCACCCTTTCTTCCTTCCTTCCTTCTTTCCTTCCTTCCTTCCTTCCTTCCTTCCTTCCTTCCTTCCTTCCTTCCTTCCTTCCTCCCTCCCTCCCTCCCTCTCTCCCTTTTCTTCTTTTTATAATTACTGATCCTGACGTTCCGGTTCAAACAGCACTCCTCCTGCTGCACACCAGAACAGATGTTGGGAGGTTTTCTTTCCACCTGCCATCTGTTCTGTGGGAATATCACCCAGAGCCCAGCTCTTCCTGCCCAAACACAGTCAAGCAGCCCTGTGTATAGCTTTCTACGTTTTCACATGCTCATATTTCAGATCAACCTGAGATAAAGACTGGTTGAAGTAGCTCCTCAAGTCCTTAGCTACTTCTACACACCTTTCTTGACTCCTCTACTAAATCTGTTGTGTAGGGAATGATGGAGAAAGTGTACCAGGCTAGTCTAGTGATAGAGACCGTGTGGAAGGAAGGAGTTTCTGAAGCTGTTTTTCAGCTCCTGAACGATACAGGGGAGACTGGAAAATAATGACAGAGATAATGATGATAAGGGTGTCACTGCTCATCTGTCTGTGGAGAAGAGTTTCATGTGTGTGTTGAGGTAGAGGACTATGAGGGTCTGCCAGCGGGCAAGAGGCCATGCAGCTGAGCACATGACACAGACTGGCTTCCAAGTGGTCAATGGTGAAAACACTCAGGGAGAAGTGTGGAAGCATGGCAGAGATGCAAGGCACAAGTTATATATCAATGTGTTGATAAAATTAGGGACCATATGACAGGGTGAGATAATCAAGTTAAAATGGATTAACCAGGGGGTTTTGGAGGTGGGAATTACATTTATATGCTTTTGATAGCATGTGTACTTCTGGCTCCATGAGTCATTGCTAGTCATTAAAAGTTTACTTGAACTTATTGAGACAGCCGATCTCTTAGTTTCCACATGCCAAGTTTCTTGGGAGGACAGGGGTTGGGACAGTGACCTGAACTCTCCTCTTTCTTTGTCCCAATGTTGCCTTGGAACTTGCCAATATCCCATCAAGTCTCCCAGGTGTTGATGGGAGAGGACTCTAGAAGTACACGGGTCTGTCAGGTCTGGGAGATCCATCCCAGGTGTCTCAGGAGCATCACAGTTTGGCCTTGTTCAGAGTCTATGTACCCTGTGAGGCTACTGTTCTCACCTTGGCTCTGCTATGTGTGAAGGAGTACACTAGTAGATTTGCATAATGTCATGGAGTGGTCCACCCAGGCCCCTTCCTGCAGCCCAGCAAGGATTTCTTAAAAGTCTGAAGAGCTTCATATTTTGTATGTTTCTTATGTTTCTTTGAGAGAGGAGAAGAGGAGAGAGAGGGAGAGAGGGGGTGGATAAAGACAGGGTATTCTCACTCATAGCCTCAGGCCTATGTTTGCTTGTCTGAAGCTCTTGAGGAAAATGGAGTGTGCTTGGACTAACCTCTATTGTGAAGTCATTTGTACACCTCAGATCCAAAAGGAAACCATCTATGGACAGAAGATCTCATTTGCTGCTCCACTCATCTAAAGTTTCTATTTCAAAGTTCCCTACTATCAACCCCACTTCTTGGTGCAACTGAAAAAAGGGATATCATAAAGTAGCTATTTTTTGCCAGGGCTGTAAACCTGCATTTAGGTTTTTACAAGATCCCAGCCAGAACTTCTCTTCTAGTGACTGGCATGCTCGTGTAGAAGATTTTAAAGTTGAGGAGAGATAAACGTCCCCAAAGACAGCCTTAGGTGCTCGTGACCTGAGAAAATTGCAAGAACAAACGAGGACAGGCCAGAGCACCCTGGCAAGCCAGGCAAGGTTCCAGGGACAGCCTGACATCCACGGTGCCTGCTCTCGACTGCCTGTTGTGGTGTCCAGCTCACCAGCTGCTCTTGATTCACCTCCTTCTCATCTCAGTGCCTGCTTGTTCTCTACCCTCTCACACAGAAACTCTCATTTTCTTAGTTCTGCTCTGAAAGCTGTAGAGAAAGGGAGAGAAGGAGAAGGAAAGGATGGGATTACTCTAGGGAGGAAGAGAGGATGAAAGAGGAAAGAGGAGGGAGAAAGCACTGGAGGGAAGTGAAAGACAGAACGAAAGCTTTCATATAAAGGATCCTGATTTTGTGTGTGCGCGCATGCATATGCATGTGTGAGTGTTTGTATGTGTGTGTGTGCATGTGCGTGTACGTGCACGAGTTCATGTGTATGCGTGTGTGTGTGTGTGTGTGTGCGCGCGCACGGTGGTAGCTCATGTTATATAGGTGCGCATGTGTGCACCTTCGTGTGGAGACCAGAAGACACTCTCGGGCATTACATCTCAGGCACCATCAGTCTGTCTACCTTTATCAGGTAACCTGGAGTTTGTCCAGAAGGTTATCTGGCTGTTTGCTGGGCCCCAAGAAATCTGCCTCTTTCTACCTTCCAATGCTGGGATTGCAAGTGCATACCACCAAATACCTAAGTAGCATCTGAGGACTAAACTCAGATGCTCATGCTCATGAGTTGGACACTTAACTGAACAACCCTCAGTCCTGATACCATGTTTTCTTAACCACTGTTTATTGGCTTGGCAATGAACCCCTCGAGGGTCACCCTTTTTTGCCTTCTCCCCTTTCCCTGGGGTAGGGAGTTTGTTTTTTTCCTTTCTTCTCAAGCTTAAGTACAAGTGTGCTCTAAGCCTGCCTGAGCTTAGGAGAGTTTAAGTTGCTTTTCGGTTTTAGAAATGGGGAAAGCTTTTGATTGCTTACAGAGGAGAAACTAGTCAGTAGGATTAAGAAAAGGGAAACAACTCCTCACAGACCACCCCAAGTCTGCACCTTGAAATCCATGAGACCAGATTCTCTTTGGAATGGCTGCCTGGCATTGGTCAGTTTGGAAATCTTCACTTATTTTGGAGCGTGTTTGAAATAGTGACTACTTTTTGTTTTAAGGGGAGAAAGGTGTTTTTCTAGAGAAGTAGTCAAATTGATGCCAGGCAGCCAGGCTAAATGATCACTATGTTTATCTTATTTGAGGTAGAATTCTGATCACCAATGCAGGATATTGGTCCCTCAAAACTCCCCTCCTAAACAGCAGAGATTTTACTAATATTGGAGTAGAGTACTAGACCTGGAATCAAATTTTTATTAGGTTGGAGCTGCTGGGACTCTGGGTCTAGCTGGTGACTCCCTCTCAAACCTTGCAGTTCAAAGGAGTTGGGGAAAACCAGGGCATCATTAAAAGCAAGACACAGCTTCTGAAGTCCTGGATAAAGATATAGATTTAAAAAAATATCTAGTACTTGGAGACAATTTAGAAGGTCGCTCTGCTCTAAATTTAGTAAGTCCTCAGGAAGGGAGAATATAGGTTGGCTGAGCTGCTTGAGTCCCACTTCCTTTCATTTTATTTTTGCATAGAAGAATATTACCTCGTACTCCCTAACTAGGTTGCTCCTCTACACAGCACGAGGTGCCATCCATAGAAGCATTTTAGTTATGTCTAACTTTGGACAATGCCACTAAAGAAGGGGAACAATCTGAACTTGGCCTCAAATAACCTTAAGTGCATCCAAAAGGCGCTCCAATTTTTTTTCCTAATTCAAATTGGCTTACCCCAATTTTGATCCTGCTAAGTGAATGTTCAAGCAACACCAATGTGTTCCTAGAAATGCCACCCCTATTTTGGACAAGAAAAGCATAGCAGGAAACAGTTTTCTCCATGGAACCTATAAACCTATGGGGACTGATTGGAATGTAAGCACAGGATCTGTTGTACCTGGGCCAGCCTTTAATTGAGTACCATTGCTAATGAATTCTGAGGGGTTAATAGACATTCATGACTTCAAACTCTGTGGCTGCATCTGAGTTGGAAATGATTTATGCAGTTAATGGACATTTCGAGAGGGTAGGGAGCTTGTAGATCTCTCTGGGGACTGGCCTGGCTTTCCACGGTTCCTCTTCTCCACGGTTCTCTGTGAACCCATCACTTACTCTGTCCCTTAAGGCACATCTCAGGATTACAAAGAAATGTAACCCAACTTCTACACTTCTATAGGACCACTATCTACTGTTAGAGGGTCTTAGGGATCTTTTGATTGCCAGGATTGTGTCAAACTCTTGTGATCAAAAGGAATTGGGGCAGGAAAATGCTGGCTTTTTTTTCTCTACATGTGACCCATGGTAGATAACCAACAGTGGATTGCTAAATTAAATCCATCTCCACTTGCCCTTTAAGTCTGGCATTAGAAAGTGGCGGGGTCTGAACTGGGTACCACATTCTTTGCATTATTACTCATCTCCTGTTAGATTCTTTATTCTAGAAGTTTTTATGAGGCACTTAAAAATGCAAGAGTGTTGGTACTCTGTTGCTGAAACAAGCTACTTCCCTTGAATTCTTTGCTCCTTAGCATCTCATGGGAACACAGCCTGTCTCTCTTGCTGCCTCCCTGTAGAAACCTTCCTATCAGCTCTTCCTTATCTCCTACACAATGGAAACAAAACCACTTCAGGGACTGAGAGCTTGTGCCCTCAGATGTGGTGGACTTAATGAAAAACGTGAGTCTAGATGTAGAGATGCTAGCAAAAAAAAAGTTACTCCCAGAATATTCTCTGCAAATCAATAACTAAAGGTCAGGGGACTGGTAAGGAGGAAAATTTGAAACATGGTGGGTCTCCATCAGTCTGATCTATTGGCAACAGCTTTTGTTGGAAATGTTCTTGGCAAGGAAAAAGCAGTATTAGGTGCTGAGGTTATAAGTCCAGTCATGAAAGTAAAACAGTATCCGAGGAAGAGGAAATGGGAAGTAAGTGAGGGAAAGGGGTTTGGCAGATGCTACAGCCCTGAGAAGCCCTGTGCAGCTACTTCATCCATCTGCTACCACATTGATATGAGTCAGCCCAGGTTATCAAGAAGACACTTTCATGGTTGGCATGAAGAGTTTCAGGCAATTCATGCCTTCTAAATCAAACTAGTCTGACACTGCTGTCTACATGAAAGGAAGACTGGCACTAGATAGCTACCTCAAAGACAACATCCCCAAAGCCCAGGCCACTCTGATTTACGGTGAAAGGGGTTATCAAAATGTCCATTGATACTTTAGTGACAAACACTCTAGGTGCAATGCAACAATGACCCTTTTTCTACTAAGTTTCTCAACACATTGGGTATTATTCTACCTTTGCGATAGACTTATCTTTCCACCCCCTTCTCGTCCCTACCTCCTTCATGCTTTAGGATTTGTCCGAAACCCTGTTTTGGCACGTGTGACCTGCTAGATGCTGAGGAGTGCATAGCTCAGTAGTACTTAGAGTCTAGGGAGCACGTTACCCTGATCTATGTGACGCATCTATCAAAGTGCTTAGGTTATCTACAAAATCGAAGTGCGATTGATTCAGGAAGAAAATTTTGATGAGACAGTTGAGTCATCTGAACTTCTGGGCCCTGGGATACTTAATGGAAAGACAGTTATAATGTGCAGAAGGGCGAAAAGGGATTTCAAGATGGCAGAGTGAGAAGAAATTAACAGTAGCAGGTGTGAGGGGCACATGTCAGGAAGAGGGAAATGGACCACACAGCATCATGCCCAGCTGTGCTAATGGGATCACGGTCAAATTACACACTTACAGATGAGATCAAGTATGGAATCAAGGTCTGGGGGGGGCACCATGGATGTGCTTGAAGGGCTGTTTCAAAGCTTACTCCTTGAATGTAACTCTGAAGGCTACAGAGATGTGACACCCATCCACACTGTCTTGATAATAGAAACACGAGTACCTCATGGATGCCCTTGATCAAACAACGGCTTGGTCCAAGACCGGATAAGTAGGAGATACAGAATGATTCCTTCCTAGAGTTCCTTATTTGAAATTCCTTGCACTCGCACTGCAGAGCAAGGGCTGTTGGCCAGAAAGTGTGAAGAGCATCACCACCCAGAACCACACAGAAACGGAATCTGTTCACCATGGCTCTCTAGCCTGTGTCCTTCTGCTGAATTTTCCTTGCAGTTGAACTCTAATTCAGAAAAGCGTGCATTTTCTGCCTCAGTACACGCTCCCTGTACCACAAGTCCCTATCTCTGCTTCCAGGCAACATCACTTTCATTTCCAGAGCAAATCTCAAAGCTCCTTTTTTCTTTTCTTGCTACAGCCGTAATTGGTGGCTTTACCAGAACCACTGAAAATCAAACAGAGCAGGCTTGAAAATCCCATGAGAAATTAATTTTCTATGTCTGCCAATATCTAGGATTTAGGGGACTTGTAAAGGGGCTGCTTGCACTCCATTTCTGATTGCATGTGATTGAAGCTTTGTCCCCGCCCCCAACCCCAGGGCTCCGAAGTCTTGCAGAGGCCACATCAGGCACCGAGTTGAACATAGCTGGCAGAGCAGGCTCCTACACGACATGCCTTTGCCCTGGAGAGTGGCCTCTTGCTGGCCTCTCTTTAGGGAGCACTGAGTAGACACGGGTGCCTGGACCTACCTCTCAGCCGCTTCAGCCTCTGTTCCCGCCGTCTCCTCCGCACAACCAGTAGAAGCGCGAAGAGCAGCAGGACGCCAATCAGGACGCAGGAGATGGTCACGAGGATCTTGAGCCCTTCGTTGGTGGTCAGCCCTTCTTCGCTTTGGACAACTGACTTAATGAGTGGAGGGATTGTACCTGAAAGCAGGGCCACGATGTTAGATGGCTATTAATGGCGACAGCATGGTGGAGTTTTTAGGGATGACGGGTTACAGGAAAAACCGCGCGGTGTGATCCAGGGGTGTCTGTGTGATGAGAGATGAGGGGAACTTTTCCCGCAGGTCTCTGTGGATTAGACTAGCTCACTCATCTTCCCTTGGTCCAGACTCCTAACTCGCTCTCCGCGCTAGCACATCTTTGGAAAGGACTGCGATTTGCCCGGCGCTCTAGGATGCCAGCACCTGACAGTATGACACCTGGGCTCCTGCTCACCAAAGCCACATCACTTCACCTGAAATCCAATGCCCACTTGGCTGTCACCCATAGTGCTTTTGCTAAAAGCTGTTTGAACAATAGATTTATCAACTACATGGAAGATCTCCAGAGAGGAGGATGTACCAGCCTAAAGAAGGATATACCCTTAATCTTTTGATTTCAATCCTAGTTTCACAGCTGCTTTTAAGATTCCCAGTTTTGGGTAGAAGAGGAAAGGGCAGTTTTTCAGAGGGGGTCCTTCTGGGTCTCTGAAAAGGGCGTTGCTAACAGGGCATTGTTACCCTGCTCGACAAAAATTCAGATTATTTAGAACGGAAAGAAAAAATAGACATGAAGTGAACTCTGGGCTGTCTTAAGATGCTTTCTGCCCCAAGGCTGAGCATGGGTGCAGAGATCTAAACAGACATCTGTTTTTTATGGGGCACACTTCTCGCTGTCCTCTGTTATATAAGGCGTTCCACTCACACTGCCTTTTCCATGTAAAACCAGAAAGCCAGGGCTTTAGGAAAAATAATGCAGAAATAATGTCATTTCCCCAAGAGCAAAAATGATCTTATCTTGCATTTAGTAATTGGAGCAGTGAAAATACAACCATTGGCCCTCTCTGATCTCTGCTGGAGCCAAGCAGAGTTCTTCCAATTTCACAGCATCTCTGACAGCAGACTAAAGCCTACAAATAACCAGACACCAAGAGGGAGACACAGAAGAGGCACCTGTGGGGCTGGTCTGGGCACAGGACACCACAAGGACATGCAGAAAGTTTTGGAGAAGGAAATAGAGAAGATTCAGATAAAGAGGTGGAGGAGTTGGGGATCTGACCTTTGTTTTTCCTAAAGTGAAAACAGTACCTTCAGGCACAAGTAACAAAAGATGCTAAAGGTACACAGCCATGGTGTCATTTCAGCAGTCTCTACTGTCTTCTTCAAGACAGTGTAAAAATATGGACTCTCATTTCTTTGTCCTATGAATTTATTTCAGAAAATATAATGTAGCTCACATGCACTTTTCTAATATGATCCTGAGTGAAGTAAGAACATCATATCTGTCTCCGTAGCTGAACATTTAAAGTATGGAGACTATTTGTGACAGAACTTCTAGTGACGTCATCAGATGTGAGCAAGCCATTCACTTTTAGCAAGCTCTCCAGCATCTGCCCAGACAGGAGCAAAGCCGAGGGCTAGAGTGTGGGTGTCCAAAGTGACACGAATCCTAACTACTCAACTTGGTTTGTGCTTACAGGGCGCTTGGGTGAAGCCTTCAATGCTAAGTATTTGATAAAAGCCATTGATCTTAGCCCCTTGTTTTGTGAGAACATAGAATTAAGCCCCATTGGGAGAAGAACCTTAGATGTGAATGTTGCTCTGCCTATCCATGACCCTTGAGACAAGACTTCTCTAAATAAAGATACACAGAGAACAGAGGGACAATGTAAGAGGGACCTGGGTCTTTGAAGGGGAGGACAGCTGTGCAAAGCTACAGTGGCAGACCCAGTGCCAGAGTCCGGGGCCACAGTGGACCACTGGGTAGAGAGCTCCAACGCCAGAAGGGCTTCTCTCCGGAGTCCTTCCTACAGCAGCAAGAGGAGTTTGGTTCTACCTGAGAACTGTAGAAGCAATGGCTGTAGACAGGAGGTAGACACAAGCCAGATTAGCACCGTGTGCCAGAGAGGAAAGAACAATTCGGGGCCTACGGGGACCACAGTCCATTCCGAGTAGTGGAAAGGATAGAAGACTCAGAGGGGAGCTGGTCCACAGCTCCAAATAGCCTGATGAATCACCGCTGGCGAGCGGATGGCTGCTATTCCACGGTAGGGTCACTGGGAGACCACAGAATCATCATGGACTTGCTGCAAGCAAGGCCTCCCAGAAGACCTATTAACTGGGCGCTATCCAATGATCAGTAAGAGACCTCCCCAATACTAGAAAAAGGGCCAGAATTTAAATCATTTGGTTTTGGGCAACAGAAGGTCAAGAGACTCACTAGTTTTCAAGATGTGAGTACATGTGTATGTACACAGGCCCAATGTGACCCCACTCACCACCCTAGTCCTCTCAGTGCTCCTGCTTCTGCTCAGACTAACCTAACTTCCTTTGCCATGGAAAACTGTTGTGCACATGCATTTTAAGGGTGTAATGAGAGCAAACAGAAAAGTTGTTGTGTGGATTGGGATGGGTGGAGGAGGGGTGGGAGACAACAAAAGCAGTGTTAGCTCAAAGTCATTTGCAAAGCAACAGAACCATGAGGCAGAGTCCTTCAGCCCTGAGAGAAGCCGCTCCTTCACTAAGACCCCCAAGGGAGTCCCCGTGGGTCCTCAGTCCCTTGTTAATGGACACACAGTGATGGTCACCTGTGTGCAGTGGACTAGGAAGCCCACAGAGAGGGGCTCGGAGGCCCGAGCCCTAACCGGCTCTGGGGGCACTGCTCACTCGGTGACAATGACAGTGTCTCACAGGAGAGTGAACAGCACACGTGTGCATATCCCTGGGCCACAGACAGGAAGGTCATGACGCCTGACGCTTACTGCCATCGTAGTTCAGCGTGGCGAAGTTGGCTTGCTTCTCCGCGCAGCCGGCACTGTTGCACACCCGCATCTGCAGCTGGTACCACGTGGCCTCTTGCAGGTCGTACAGGATGTAGGACTTGGAGAGAGAGGTCCTCTGAGCTGTGGTCCAGACTGTGGTCCCGAAGGGTCTGTACTCCAGAGTGAAGGAGGTGATGGGACAGCCCCCATCATTCCAGCCAATCAGATTCAGCCTCACCCGGGTAGTGTTGATGCTGGCAAAGAGCTCTTGTTCCTTGGAGAACTGGGGTTCTGTGGGGGACACAGGCAGTGTCACCTTTGGGCAAATGGGTGATGACATCGTGTTCAGGTGCTCGCCCTCGGCTACTGTCTCTGAGTAGCCAAGGCCAGATCACCAGCTGTTCACAGCAAGAACAAAACCTTGGGAACCAACAAGTTTTCCCAACCACAAGGACCTGAGCCTGAGTGGAGGTTGAATGGATATAAGCTATTTTTACACAGTGTAGAGTTCTCTGAAGAACAGCTCTATTTTTCTTATGTGTAATCCTCCAGTGGTTCACACGCTGCGGTGTGTGGAGCTGAATAATTTCCCCTCTCATGTAGATACTGAGTGGAGATTTGGGAGAAGGCAGAGTGGGATTTGGGAGGGATCAACAGCTCTTCTCTACAATCCAAAGGCTTTGTTCAGAGGCCTCTGACATAGCGGGCCTAATTCTGCACAGAACAACCCCTCATCCCCTGAATCCTCAGGAGCTAGATCTGAATATTGCCTCTCTCTGGCCATCTGGGTTTACTCCCCTGGTAGGAGAGGAACACATTAGATCTTTCTTCTCCTTGCTACACAGAGAGGGAGCCATGTGCCCCCCCCCTTTTCTACCATTTCCTGCTGCACCCTTGACCTCTGGGTGCTACTTCCTTGGGCTTCATCTCCTTGACTTTCTACTTTATTTCAGATAAAATCCCAATTCACTTTGAAGTGTTAACCTATTAGCCTAGTCATTTCCAGGCTGAAAACCTGTGAGGACAGGGACCTCATTTCACGACTGCCCAGCCTGAGCACTCTTCCTGAGACCTTTCATGGGGCATTCGTCTTTGAACTGCACGTGAAAGAATGAGATGGGTGACCAGAACATTCCGGAAGGTTCTGTGGTCTCTATCATCACTCTGCCAGTCTCGTTTCAGGAATAAGGAAATTCAAATACCCAGAGCAACTCATGAGTATTTGCTGAGTCTGTCATGATCCTCCCCACTTCATGCCGGGAGACAAGAAATAGAGAAACTGCAGGCAGACAAGCAGGCAGGCATCTCACCTTTTCCCAGAGTTTTCGCTTCAATAATCTCGCTTATGCGGCCTGGTCCCACTCCATTTTGGGCAGTAAGAGTGAACTTATACCACGTCCCACACTTGAGGTTTTCCAAGCGGTAGGAACGCTCGCTGGGGCTGATGGGAAAGCTACCCCACTGTTCACTGTTGTCCTCGGAATACTGAAGGATGTAGCCTATGGGAACAGGAAATGATGTCCTAGTTAGCGTGACGGGTTCTCTAATTCTGGCTGTTTTCAGAGAAGAGGAATTCTAACACTTCCTGATTCCAGGAAATTTCCCCCGTGTTGGGAGAAGTGCTGGCTACACAGTCATAATGCTATGGTAACATTAGTGCAATATTTCTTCCCATGCCCATTTAACACCATGTTGGACAGTACAGGGTGAGTACTAAGCTATCAAATACCTGCCTCTCAGAGCTTTTATGTAAGTCTTTGGGTATAAGCTGAAGGGGCTATGTTGCCAATGGGGACAGGAGTGACAGAGGGAGCCTTCACTATTACCTCCTTCCTACATATTACTGCAGGGAACAGTTGCAATCAAGGGGAAATTGGCTCCAAGCTCTGTAGCTACCCAAACATCTCTATAGCAACCTGGCTTCTTCTCAGAGTGAACGGTCCATTTGACAATTCATTTCTCATCTCTCCCACTGCCCAGTGTCCATATCAGACCTCGCCCTAAGCACATTGCTTATGTCACCTCGCACAACCCCACAAATTGTGCTCTGATCCCACAGTGCCGGTGACAACAGAGGTGTGAGGAAGATGCAAAGTGCCCACTCCTTGCCCTGCTGTCCTGGAAACTCTTTCTCATATTCCTTATCACCGATATCTGCAGTCATGTTTCGGGGTCAGATGTGTCCTCTCTGCTCTGTCCCTTGGCACCTAGACTGTCATAATCTGACTTGTGCACAGTGTCAGGATTCCAGGGCATGAATATCTTCTATCTCTCTTTGCGGGGTGGTTCCTCCTTTAACACAGACAGAGCACTTCCCATTTGCCACACTGCAGAGGCTCCATGCCCAAACCAGTGCCATTCAGATCCCCAAGTCCCTCCCTGGGGTGTGATGCAGCTGCTTCTGCCTGCTGTTGTTATCAGTATCTTCCACACGTCTTTTACCTGCCTGTTCTCTCTGGCTCCCTAAAGCCACAGAGCCCCCACTTCCTGGACCCCTTTGCCCACTTTTGTGTTCCTGCCCTGAGTTCCCCCAAGATCACCCAATCTCTGCAGAAGATCTTTTCTCAGATCCCAGCCTCGACTCCAGATCGCTTGTATCCTGGGGACTGTGTTTAGCTCTCACCTCCTACCACAGAGGCCACCTCTATACTCCTTCATTTCTGTTCCCCGATACAGCTGGATTCTGTATCATTGACATCCGTCAGTACAGGTGCCCAATGTATCATGCCCTCCAATGCCAGTGGCTTTGTGGACCACAATTTTCCAGGTATGTTCTGGAATTTTCTGGGACGCTTCACTTGGAAATTCTTCATCAACCAAATTAGCTTCATTTCCAAGACCTTCTATGCTGGCAGCTACACAGGTCTCTCCCAAACGATGATGCTAACTAAATTCAGACAATTTGGACTCTAGATCCTGGATTCCTTGAAGCCCATTTATTTTCTCCATGAATGTTCCCTCTCCCCTCTGCGAGGCCATCTGAAGCACTTGAACCCAGGTGCCTTGACGTTGGTGCCCTGTGACCCTCTTCCCTCCCCAGCTGTCCAGCATCGCTTTGGATTGCTGTAGCAATTTGACCACCACAATTGGCGCTGCATGGTATCTGCAGCTGGGTCCTGGTGGCTTCTTGGCAGCAGTGATCTTTTTTTCTCTGCTAATGAGTCCCTGTGCTTTGCACACGGCAGCCGTTTTAAAGCTGCCCCACGCTCCTCAAACCCACAGGCACAGCCTCACCCCTAATCATCAGCTATTTTTGTAGAGTAACCTCACCTTTTTGCTTCCTGACAAAAATAAAAGATACTCCCTTCAGCCAGCACCCAGTGACTGGCTCTAGAAGACAGCCAAGTCCTGACTGTGGGCACTTGGGATTTCTGGGGAGTGTGAGGATTCTCAGCGAGGCTTCAGTGCTGAGAATCAAGCTGAAGGAGACTGGATGCCATGCTCCCAGGAGCCAGAAGCTGGCTGGGTGCCTTATGGCTCCACCCTGCAATGTATGAGCCTTCCCATCTGTCTCCCCATCCTTGAGCCTAAGTCCCATCCTCTTTTATGATCTCTGTCATGAATCAGCACTCATTCTCTCTCACCTCCTGCCTCCTCCTCTGGACAAAGGACTTTTCCTTGTCTATGGATCCCTAAATTAGGTACCAGCTCCACTCATGGCAGAATGACCAGCGTGTCTCTTTGCTTCAGCCTCCCTCAGCCCTTGCTACAGTGCTGTAACTCCAAAGTCTTCTTGCAAACAGGTTGTTTTCAACTTGGACACTCTGTGCCTTTATTTATGTACGAGGACAGTAACTGGTGAGTGGAAGCGATGATGCAGAGTTGACAAGATGTGGCAGAAAACAAACTAACACCTAAGAGTTATTTGATGAGTATGCGGTATACTTATTACAACTTTAATGACTTTCTTTCATGATTCTGGACAGCTGGAAAGGAGAAAGGACCATGGGTTGCTAAAATTGGAAACTAGCAAGACTTCTAGAGAAGAAAACTAGGTGGCCTTCTGTGGTAGGATTTCAATCCCTTTAGTCAATGGCTCTTGGGGATTATGAATCCAAGGGTGTGGCTTTGTCTGCAGAATTGACAATTTATAGCTTAGGGAGAGGGTCTTGCCCTCTCTTGTTCCCGTGCTCTTTTGGGTGGTTGGAATGGAGCAGGGAGCTTGCTCTTCACCCCTGGACAGAATGACTGGACGAAGACAGCTAGATCAGCAGTGGCATCTAAACTGTTCTGTATCAGTGTGCACTTACCCCTATTTTATACTTAAATAAATTGAGAACCTGTAACAGGTTCTCGTGGTTTCTTGCTCTAGTCTTTATCATTTCCTTTTCCTTTATTTGTTAGTAGTTCACTATTAATTGTATTAACTATAGATTTATATATACCAGATAGTTTTGTAACTGGGACTCCTTGGATAGATGATCCAAGTTTCAACAAACACTATAAAAACAGATGCATGCTTCGGAAGCATGTGGAGATAATGGGGAAATTAATTTTCTGAAGTACTGGGGGGAGAAGAAACGATCACACAACAGTTACTTGATGAAGATGCGTTGCTTTTTGGTCAGTGAATATTCCACAAAACAGTGATTTGGATTGTTTATCTCATTACCTCTGATAGAGCTACCCCCATTGTCTCCAGGGAGCCAGGAGAGGGTGATGGAGGAAGACGTCGTCTTGGACACAGTGAGCCGAGGCTGATCTGGCGGAACTAGAGAGGAAACCGTTTACAGAAAACAAGAATTAGTTTTTCACATCTTCAACCCTCTGTAACAGTCATTTACCAAATCATTTGTAACAGCCATTGATTAAATATGCATTTTAGGTTGCAAACTAGGCAATTCATTTCTGTCAAAGTGTCTATTTCATTGATATCCCAGGCTAAAGAGACAGAACACAGTGAATCTATTATTTAAGGAAAAGTCAACCACGTTTCTACCTCAACTCACATATAATTCATTTTCTCACCATCCCTTAGACTCCTGAGTTGCTCATTACAGATTGAAATCTTTAAATTTACTGAGGACACAGGCACTAATTTATTCTGAACTTCAGTCAGGAAGTTAAGTGGAAACGATAGACATGCTCGCTTAGTTATTCTGCTTTTCCCAAGAAAAAGGAAAGGGAAGATTCATTTAGCAGGAAGAATACTTATAAAAACTTCCACGCTTCAAGGCACAGCATACACATACATACACACCCATACACAAGCACATAAACAACCACACAAATACATACACACACATACACACATATAGGCAGACACATGCACACACTGGCACACAAATACAGATACACACATGTGCATACACGCACATATACATGCACAAAGAACTCTGAAAACCAAAGCTGTGATGTGACAGAAGTTGTGGCCATGTGTACCCAACCTCATGTAAGGATTGAGGGACACAGACTGCTAAACAATGGCCTTAATTCAATTCTGGACAAAACACTAAATTGATTCACCATCAAATCATCCCAGACTTAGAGAGTGCTCACAGAAAACATTCCCTCTTCCTTGGAGGCAAGCCGGAAATGTTGACCCAAAGGCCTGAAACACTGACCCATTTGCTCAGAAAAATAATTTAATGGTACCTTCAACAATTCCCTAGAACTATACTGATTTCAATTAACTCAAATTTCAAGATAGGTTACACAGTACTGTTAGGACATATGGTCCCTCGCCATCTTGTCCTGGACAGGAGAGTAATGATGGCATTTTCATTTGCTGTGATCTATTAATGTGACAATATCTGAATCCAAAGAAGCACACGCTTTAATTTTCCTCTGATAAAAAATATCCCTCCTACAGCTAAATCTGAAACCATTCAATAGCCTTGTGGGTTTTGCACACTGATTTAATATCACATTATTTGAAGGTTGTTGTGTATACTTTTGTATGGCAGTAAATTACTAAATGTCCTTCATCAAAAACAAAGTATAACAATTAGCTTAGAGCTTCAGTGGGCAACTCCATGAAGAGCTGAAACTCTAAGTCTCTTGTTATCCTACTTTGTTTTGTAGTTGATGCAAGATATGTCATTGTTTGTTGACTTAATTAGCAGACATAAATGATCACACTCAGACTTACTTCCCATGAAGTCTGTACTGGTTATACACACATGTGTAAACCATGCATGAGTTGAAATGATCAAGAATGACTTTTTCAGAGATGTTCACATATAGAAATAAAAGACTAGACATTTTACACATAAGAAAAAACAGAAGGACTTCACACACCACTTTGATTGGTTCAGTCACTATTTTGCTAAATGAACATGGTATTTACAAAATAAAAACAGCAATGAGCTATTCCTGGGTTGGCTCAATTTTGCTGTCTCATGTAGTAAAAGATCACTCAAGAGGCTCCCAGCTTTGTACCTTGAACTTGCAAATTTAAAATGATCTCATCTGATCCCCAGTTGTTATTGGCGACACAGCTGTAATAGCCCGAGTCCTCTGCCTTCACCGTGCGAATGATGAAGCTTCCATTGCTGAAGATGCTCCTACGGCCGTCAATCGTCACCAGGCTGGGTGTCCCGTTACTACCTCACAGGAAGAAAAATGCACAGATTAAAGAAATTACAACCCACATTAGCTGAGGTTGGCAAAAAGCATTAAGCCTTTCTCCGGAGGAAACAGTAAATTGCAACCTCAATTATTTTTGCATTATAAAATAACTATGTTGTGATTATGTGACCAAACTACTGACTAGTGGAGACGTCTTTTTTAAATCTATCATGCAGAAGGTTAGAGCTGTATCAACTGTCAAGAATTTAGCTCAACTAGTGGTCAGATGCTCACGACTATTGTCACACGTACATGTCTTCCTGTACTACTCAGCCTTTGGGGAGTTTCTCACTGTGGCAAGAGTGAGAAACTCTTGTTGGCAGAAAGGCCAACTTGATCAAATCATGCATAGCAAACTAAACTTTGCAATCTCCTATAGACGTAAAATCACTTTCAAATCACAGTTCTTAATTAACTTAGCATATGCAGAACAACAAGGCCTCTCAAGGGAACATGGAGCTAACCCTCCTGTGAAGAGTTCTTTGTCATCACAACCACAGTCAGGGTGGCAGACTGCCCAGTTGAGTAGGGTCACTCCCAGGTAAGGCAGAGTGCCAGCTTTACCCAGGGAGATTATGAATTTGCCTTGGATTAACCAACTTAAAATGAGAAAATTGCTCACGGGACCCAACCCATTATTTCAATCATTTACGCCTGTAAGTGCTTTTGTTTGAAAATAGGCACCCTTCTGAATCCATTATTTTAAATCTCCATGTCCATTAATGAATGTTCAGCCTCTATTTATATCTGAAATTCTCCCCCTGCATAGTGATAAAGCATGTTTAAGAGACACGTGAACAGAACTCATTACTCTCCCTCTGTCTTGGTTTTATTATTATAGTAATCACTATAGAGCACATAGAACCAGTTTTCCTGTTTGCCGAGTCCAAATGTGTTTGATTTCTTTATCTCAAGACAGCGTCTTGCTATAAGGCCCAGCAGGCTGTCCTTAAACTGGCAGTGTTCCTACATTAGCCTGTCAAGATCTGGAACTGCATGGGACTGTGTTCCATCTCCTATTTTGCTTTAATTATGTGTGTATGTGGAAAGAGGAGTGTGTAAATGTATTAGCCATGGAGGCAAGAGGTTTTTGGATCCCCCTCGAGCTGGAGTGACAGGCGGTTATGAGGCACTGGATATGGGTGCTAGGAACCAAACTCAGGTCCCTTGCCAGGTCAGTACTGAGCCATCTCTCCAATCCCTGAATTCCATTTCTTAAAGTTCCTTCTGGGGTCATGTGCCTCAGGTTGTGTTGTCCGTTCTCTCTGAAGAAGAGAGAGCTGGGAAACCTCCTGTGACTTGAGCACCTTGTCTCCGTGCCTCAGCAACATAGAGCAAATGCCACTGCGGTAATTAATGGTCTGGTTCCTTTCCTCACGAGGGTTTTCATAGATTTCTGGTTCTGGATTGATAGAGGACTGATACATAGTGTTGATCAAAGCCACATGCTTCTAAGCAATTTCTCCCGATGGAGTTGCAATGCTTGAAGGTTGATGCTGGCTGTTCTTTCTAACTCATTTCAGAAGAGTGCTAGGTTTCTTCAGTTTCTATTACTATGCATGAAATAGGGGTTGGCATGTAACCTGGTAGGTAGAGTCCTTGACTAGCATGCATGAGGCTAGCATGTTGCCTGAAGTAGGGGTTGGTATGTAACCTGGTAGGCAGAGTGCTTACCTAGCATGTATGAGGCTAGAATGTTTGATGCTTTGCACTGAATATACTGGGCATGGTGGCATATGCTTTTAATCCCATGGGATTACAAGGAAATGGAGGCAGGAGATCAGAAATTCAAGGTCATCCTTAATCATAGAGTTTGGGGCTGGCTAGCTTGGACTACAAAAAAAATAGTATCTATGCATGCACACATGTGTGTGCATGTGCAAGCACAAACACACACACCACACACACACAGAGTAAAATCCCACTAGACTTAGTCCAAGGCTGCCTGACATACTGGCTAAGGGCTCCCTAAAAGGCATACATTGGGTTACTGGTTACCTGTCTTTCATCCATTTTACTGCAGGTGAGGGGTCTCCAACAGCTTTACAAGGCAAGACGATGTCCTTCATCCATGGAGTAGTCACTGTTCCACTAAAGGTGAGGATCCGTGCAGGAGCTACAACACCAAAGAGCAGACTATCTATACAGAGCCAAGGTGATCTTCCCAACAGGGTAGCCCCCCAGAGCCAGTTAACACTGCAGCTGTTGGTGCTATTCCCTGGCGGCTGCCTTATAAGGGGTCTTCCTTGTAAGGACATGTTCACGGATCAGAGTTCCCCACTGCGGCATCTTTTTTCTTCTACTAACCAAATATTAACGGTATATTAAACACTCTGCGTTTCATAAGCCAGGCAACTCCAAGCTGTGAGTTTCTATGAGCTCTATTATTTTTTCAAAGCACTTTATGAAGTGATTCATCTCAGCCCCCAAAACTGCGTGTTAAAATATACTTTTAATATCTGAGGGGATAGACACCATAAAACATAAAGCCCAAAAGCCAGATGAAGGAAATCTGGACCAAAGCTATTTACCCGCTGTATGATAGTTTGTCTGCTTCCCCACACAGTTTGGTCTTTAACTCATGCACACATTAAGGAAAGGGGACAGATAAGGGTGGCCATTTGGCTTGGGACAGTGGTTCATCCTTGGAAGAAATGGTTCTGCACTAAGCAAGCCCTCCTTCTTCTGAACCTTCAACTTGACCCCATTTCCCAGCCTTCACTTCACGACATGAAGTGAGCCCTCCAGGGGAACCATCTTGTCAGAATTCTCTGTGTTGGGCTCTGCCGTTGCTGTGCCAAGCTGCCAAGCTTTAGGAAGATTTGATTCCACAGTCAAACCCTGTGAGCTAAGCTCCTTGTATTTCAGTTAGTGTATAATGTATAATGGGCATTTAAATATTTGTTTGTTCAGTGGTGCCAGGGACCAATGCAGGGTCTCATGAATACTAGGCTTTACAACTGAGTAGAATATTGCCACTCCAGGGATTGATTTATAAAACAACTTCAATACGACCTCTCCTGGTAGGTCCCACTCCTAAGGAGCCTGTTTTTATCTGAGCCCTATCTGACAGTGTAGGATCACCCTACTTCTCTCAGGCTGTCTGCGGACGGGGAGGGTCTGCAGGAATTCCTACCCATTTATCCTACAGGGCAGAATTTATAGACCATGTCTTGCCTGAACTCCACTGCTTTCTCTGTGTTAGAAGGTATGTGAATATCACGGCTAAAGAGTACAATAGACAAGAATTCCAACATATTTATTTTTTTAAATTGCCGTTTTACCTGCCTGTGTTTGTTTGAAATTCTAGAACTTTCTTCTTCCCTCACCGTCTTCAGCTGCCCATTTCCCAGCTACCACATCTACAAGAATGTTACCAAGGACCTTCAGAGGTAAAAATCAGGAGTTTGGAATGTCTGGGATTTTCCTTTCAGTCTCATTAGACATTCTTTTGGAACTATATTGCCAATGCAGAGTCAAGTGGCATCAACTGATGGGACTGGAATTAGGATTCGTGGAAGCAGATTCACTGCAAAGACTGTTACTTTTGTAACTACTTGTTACTTTTGTGACATTTTACAAATGAACTGTGTGGTGGTTTGTATGAGAAACATCTATCATGGGCTCATGGATTTGAATGTTTGGTCCCCAGTTGAAGGTTCTGTTTGGGGGAGTTTATGGAATCTTTGGCAGGTGAGGCCTTGCTGGAGGAAGTATACCTGGGGGGGGGTGGGCTTGGAGGGTTTACAGCTTCATCTACTTCCAGTTCACTCCTTCTGCTTCATGCTTGTAGTTAGAGATGTGATCTCTCAGCTTTCTGCTCTGGCCATGGACTGCTATCCCTCCCTGCCAGGATAGTGCCTCCCTCTGGAACTATAAACCAAAATAAACTCTTTCTTCCACAGGTTGCTTGGTTGCTTTGTCATTGTATAGCAATTAAGAATAGTTAATCAATAGCTGATGATTCTTACGTTTGTAACATTTCAAATCTCACACACTGTGAAACAGGCATGTCTTTTTAATAAGTGTGTACCTGATTTAGAGAGGAACTTGGGGAAAATGGCAGGTAGTGATTATCACTAATTCTCCCAAGCATACATTTACAGTATACAAAGCCATCAGCCCTTGGTGCTGAGTTCACCACGAGTAAGCTGCTTTCCTGACGGGGACGCAGACCCCAGGACTGACGAGCCGGGATGTGATGGCCACAAGCTTTCTTTCAGGTAAAGCAGGGGCCAAACAACCATTGGGCTGTGCTGGGCTTTAAGGTTGTTCGACTGTGCTCCACGTACCTTTAGCCAGGGGCTCGACAGTGATGATCTCACTGCTGTTGCCTCTTCCAGCTGACGTCACTGCCACCACCCAGACACTGTACTGTCGATTCCGACTCAGGTTAGGAATTCTGTAGGAAAACGAGTCAGGGGAGGCTTCGAACTCGCTGATGACCTGTGGGAAGAGACAGACATGTTCCCTTACTCACGGAAGCAAGTGGCACAATGGCTTCCTAAAAGAATGTTCACTAATATATTGCCTATCCTACCAGGTGAAGCCTAAACCACCAGGCACCCTCTGAAGGGCTGGATTTTCAATGTGAACTGTAATTGGTATATTTAGGTGGCCCACAGTCTATGTCATCTGCAGCACCTCTGATGACCACTCACCCTTTATTGTTTGTCACCAAAGAGCACAGAACACACAAAACAGTGTTTTAAAAGTTTTGCTCATGAGTTAATAGATGGCAGTGATCTCTCAGGGATGTCAACCAAGAGGCTAACTTCAGCTGCAGGGGTGTTTAATTTTGAGAGGGGCTTCAGGCCACGGTACATGGGGCACCCAAGAGGAGCCTGGAAGCCCCACAAAGCTGAAGGAACATAACTGAACAACAGTTCACAGGACCCAGGACTAGAAGTGGAAAAGATGGACACAAAGATTCCTGGGATCCAGGGAGGTTTGATGTGGGGGTTCAGTGAGCAGATCTGCACACACTTGGGTGGGAGAACTCCTCAGGATGGGAAGAGCCACCCGAAAGACTCTGAGTAAGAACTCAGCAGTCACAAGGTCTGGAAATGCTGCCTGCTCTGCACTCTACACATCAAGACTGGGAATACTGGGTTAGGACATAAGGGATTTACCTTGAAAGTGAGGAATACTTAGCTTAGGATGCAACAGTAGTCTAGCCTGGTCTAACAGGACACAAAATCAAGAACCAGAAAGATGAAATGATCACTCAGTAACAATCACCCCTCATAGTGAAGGTAAATAATATTTAGAACATCTACCACTCAGATAGGTAACTTCCCTAATGACACCCAATTAAAAAATGTGAACACTATCAACATTATTACATAGATGAGTGGATAAGTAAAATGTATTGTGCTCAATCCATGCAGTATTACTCAGACATAGAAAAGAACAGAGGGATGCTAAATATTACAATGTGATTGATCTTGAAAACACATTGCTAGGTGAAAGAAATCAATTATACATTACCACACAGATTTAAATGTCCAGGATAGACAATGTATAACCAGAAAATTGAGGAATTTTCAGGGGCAGTGAGGGCAAAGAGAACAGGGGGTGACTGCTTTCTTGTTTTTGGAAGACAGGATCATTCTCAAGTTAGAGAAAGGAAGGGTCAAGGGATGAAGGGAGCACACTGAACTGCCCACTTTGAAAGCATCCGATCTGTGCTGTGTAAATGACCTCTCAACCAAGCCAAAACAAACAAACAACTTCTAGGAGAGATTCCAGAATATGGAAATCATGAGTCATGGAGAAATAATTATGTATACTAAAACTGACCCAAAATTGACACAGAATGACTTTTGCAAGGTCAACAAAGCAGTTTTATAATTATCTTATAGCAATATTAGAACTTCACAGGTAAAAAGCTTAAACTGAAAGGTGGAAGGCATAAAGATGGTTGCTAAACTCAAAAGACATTGTACCACCCCCCACACACATATGTACAGTACTGCCTGGACTTGGTAGGTCATAAAAGAAAAAGATGGCATGAACTTGGGAGGGGGTGTGAGGAAAATCTGGAGAAAACTGAAGGGAAAATGAAGGGCAGATACATTTATTTCATTGTATGAAATTATCAAAAATAAGGAAAATATAAAAACCACAGAAGACTAGATTGTTAGCAGATAGGATGTTTTGGGGGAACCACTAGTGAGCATCACGCTGTCCTAATAGGTTAAACGCTGGCAACCAAGACAAACTTATAAAGCAACAGCATGAACCAGCTACGGGAGGGTGTCAAGCAGGCTACTAAAGGAAAGGGGAGGTGTGAAATATTAGTTAATGATGTGTTACATTCATTGACGCTGTGAAATATTTGCTTAATAATGCAAAATTGTGTTGCAATCTTTTATATTGCATTGTTTTTAAACTCTATAAAACCGTGTTACTTTGTCTGCCTAAAACACTTGATTGGTCTAATAAAAAGATGAATGGCCAATAGATAGGCAGGAGAGGGATAGGCAGGGCAGCCAGGCAGAGAGAATAAATTGAAAAAGAAATGAAAGAGGGAGGGGCAAGAGAAGGGGAAGGAGAGAGGACACCAGGGGCCAGTCACTCATCCACACAGTCAGTCCCAGAGTAAGAAGGAAAGAAAGATATATAGAATAGAAAAGATTAAAAACTCCAGAGGCAAAACATAGTTAAAGAGAAATGGGATAATTTAAGTTAAGATTGAAAAGGTACCCAGAAGCAAGCCAAGCTACGGGCAGATATTAAAAAGTAAGAATAAGTCTCTGTGTATTGATTTGGGAGCTGGGTGGTGGCCCCCATAGAACAAAAGAAACAACCAACTATGGAGGAGCTGTAGGGAGAAAAGCTGTGGAGAAACACTGAAAATCTTCCAAACTTGAGACCCAGAGACACAAGAATCGTATTGATCTTCAGTCAAAAAAAATAAAGTCACGTAAACAACAGCCGGGCAAATAGATCATGATCCAACCACTCAAGACAGCCACCAAGAAGCAATTCAGAGACTCCCAGTGCTTGAGTGTAGTAACAAAGAGCCTGGTCAATGATGTCATTTCAAAGCCAATCCAAGTAACATGCCTGAAGGACAAACTTTTAACCCAAGGGAAAAAGAATCAAAGTATATATTCAACAGTCTCCAAAATTAAAAGTAAAACCTTTTCAGATATTTAAAAGACTAGATGACTCTCCGGGAGAGACACAGCCTGGGAGATGCTAAAGGGTCCTGCACACAGAAGGAAAAGTGTCCCCACTGACACAAAGCTGGAACCCTCAGATGCCTGCACAAGCACCCACGTGATGCATGCATGTTTGTGTCTATACTGCACTCTACACGGGCTGACCCCGGAAAACCCCATGGCCCGTCTTTCAGGTCAGGGGGATTTCAGCTTGATTCTTGACAAGTTTATGTCAGAACTCAGAAGCTGTGTGCATGTGCTTGCCTTGTGTGATGTTCCAAGATGAAGCTTGTGCCAAGTTAAATTTTCAAGCTTAGTGATGTTCAAGGGAGGGAAAGGAAAAACACAGTTTTTTCATTATTTAAATTATACTATTGATAGTTAAAAATAATAGCTTGGCCTGGGTTTACTTTATTGATAAAAGTAAAACACAAGATAATGGCTTGGTGGTGGGGAGTGGAAACAGAAAGCTGGGTCAGAGGCGCACTGGAAGTTTCTTTGCTCTGGGTGAGGTATAAGGTGTCAGAAGCAGACTATGATAAATCTGCTCAAGGCCAATCTCAAAGAAACTGCTCAAGTTTCATCCTGAAGAGGAAAACAAAGCCACAGGCCTGTGAAAAAGATTAAATTGGAATTATAGGAACATTTAAGCCATTCAAAGAAGGCACGCACAGAGCAAGAAGGGAGCCTGACCAAACATTTTGAACCAAGTAGCACAATAATCACATCCATAATTACATTAAGCAAATGAGGTTGAGCCCCTGAATTTAAAGACAAAGGTTTTTCTACCTGATAAGAAAACAATGGCCACCAAAAGTGTAAAAACAAACCAAAATAAGCAAACAAACAAAAAACAATATCCTATAGAAACCACCAAAACTAACCTGGAACATTTTCCTTAATATTTCACACAATATATTCAAGAATAAAGCATTCTTGGCTGGTAGTGTATAGAAGCCACTTTGACACTGATAAGGAGGTCAGCTCACCAAGGGGCTAGCTAGCGCCATCCTGTACCTTTGTATACTTAATAACAAGGCTCTGAACACATAAAGTCAAATCCAAGGAACTGCAGAGCCATAGACCAAGGCAGGTCACCACTGTTCCATGAGCAGCCACAAGAAACAGGTGATACTAGGGCTGTACGCACCTTACAGGTAAGAAATCTGGAGGGCACACAGAGGTCACAGCACCAGACCAGGTGAGCGGGAGAATTATGCTCCTCACTTCCAAACTCATGCTCCCTGCAGTCAGTTATGACCAACCAACTCTAGATGGGCTCCCTCACTGCTGCTGGATGCACAACAACCTTAAGTGCCTGGGTCAGCTGTGAAGGGGGGTGAGGCATTAGTGCTGCTATTAAACCAGTTTGTATCTCTTAGTTGTCTACCGAATCTCATAATCCCCTAGCAAAAAATGTCAGAGGCTCGTTCACAGCCAAATATTTAGCTTACAGGTAAATTTCTCTGGACAGATGGAGGGAAATGATTGGGCTTCTGTGGGGATTACTCAGTGGCTGCATGCACTCCTGAGTGCACACTTTGGTAGACACTGGCATCTAACTACCCCCATGCCCCATAAAACATCCATACCCAGACTTCCAGAAGTTTGGAGGGAATTTGGCTTGTTCCCTTGCAAACTGCACCCTGATGCGGAAATACTGAGAATATGTGTGAATGCACTGTGTGATTTTCTACAGTTTTGTTGTTGCCAACTTATCGTCCCAAGGATGCGGAGATCATAGCAATCATCTTTATTGGACATGCAACATCAACAAGGAATTATATATACACAAAATAAAGATTTTCTGTGGTGAACGCAGCTTTTAGTCAAAACTCAATCTGTGTTCTGTCTATGAGGGGTAATTAGTCCTTACTTCCAAAATACACATTTTATTTAGGTTTTGGCCACAGCATGGAGCATGGCTCAATCAGAAACAAAAAGATTCATTTCTTATGCAGCTCTGCTTGCTTCACCATTTCCACAGAAGATTAGCCAAGAAGCAAAGAAGAAAAGTTTCTATGTACAGAAAGCCCTTCCAATCGGCACGGCATCTCTCTAGAAATCAATTGGGAAATAAGAGTTTAGCCATTTAGTGTTTCCTAACGGTAGCTTGGGAAAGTCAGTTACATGATGTCTTCACCCTTTGATACCCTTTGAGATGTTTTCCTAACATCTGATATAATCAGGCACCTTTTTTCTTGTTTGGGTAGAGGGCAAGCAGAAAGTTGACAATCGAACCATTAATATAATTGAAGAGTCAAATAATTTATGTAACTGGATATGTGATTAATGCGTCTTAAAATCTGAGCAATATCCATAAAGGAAAAGAGTGTCCCTAGAAGATGCCAGTCTTCCCTAATAAGAGATGAGGCCATTTGCTGAATCTGGTGACCTCTAGTCTCCATCTCTGGGCCAGAGAAGACAGAGCAGCAAAATGTTCTATTGACAGGTGACTGTCTGTGTTCCTGTCTATAGGGAGGAATCTGTGAGCTCCAAGGAAATCCTGTGAACTTGAAGTCTGAAAGACAAAGAGCTTGAGAGCTACACTTGAAACACGAAGGCTAGCCATGAGGGCAAAGGCCAGCCCTACTTGGCACAGGGGAGGGAAGCATTTCAGGACCTCTACCACTACCAGAGTGAGGTTGGGTAACTGACACCCATTCATGGGTCCTAGAGGAGGGGACAGAACAGGAGCCTGTAGATGAGACACCTCCAATAAAAGGGCTGCTTTAGAAATGATGTCATACTAGTTTCCAGCATAATCTCAGCCATTGATGATGAATAAACCAGGATTAGAAGAAGAGGTAATGGTTAAGAAAGAAAGGAAGGAGAATAGAAAAATGATTTGGAGCTCATTCAGTGAACACATCAACTCTATTAGATCTTTTCCTTAAGCTTGGCGAGAATGGTCAATACAAAGAGGGATGTTGCCTCCTGATTCCTTAGGAAAGAGGAACCAAAATATTTAAATATGTGTTGTAATAGCAGTGACTACATATACATTTCAACCGTGTTCTTTCTATCATGTTTGCAATAGTGCAGGATCACCCAAGGCAACTTTTACATTTGTTTTTGTTACATGACTGTCCCTTCTGAATTACTGGGCATGTTCAACGGCGTGTTCAATGGGAAAGGATGAATTTTACTTCTTGAGTTTTCCCAACACATCAGTGGTAATTACATCAAAGACTCTGAAGTGTAGAAGAGGCTGGGGAAATAGAAAGGAAAACAGGGCTTCCCTATGAAGCATGACAGGCTATGAGGATAAAGCCGAGTATGGGGCTTAATATATGGTATTAGGGATTAACAGACCACAGATAGCAAAAGAAGTGTGTGGAAAGGTAGTGAAGGCACTTTAAATGTTTAATTAAGGATCAGGACTAAAGATATGGCTCTTCCAGAGGACCAGAGTTCAAGTCCTAGCTCTCGTGTTGCAGCTTGTAATCATCTGTAACTCTGGTCCCAGGGGATCAGATGCCCTCTTCTGGCCTCTGTAGGCACTAGGCATGCACATGGTGCATGGATAAGCACGCAGGTAAAACACTCATACACATGAAAACCTAATACACATTTCAGGATCCAGTTACACACATGAACTCAGAGCAGCTGTGGTTATTGCACAAGACCAGTACAAGACCAAGCCAACTAGAAACTCCAGCATAGATGGGAAGGGTACATGAGCCCTCATCCCTAGTTGAGAAGCTACTGGCACACGATGGCTACTGGGGGAGGAGGAATGGCTACCGGTAGGTTCCTGTGCCCCAGTGGGTGGTCCCACACTCATGCACAGATGGGCAGCACTAATTGGACTCAGTGGGTTTAAAGCAATAATAGAAAGTTGGGAGGGAGATTGTTGAGGGGATTGGAAGGGAGGAGTAAGGGTAGATATGATGAAGATGCATTATATACATCATGAACATTTTAAAGAATAAAATATTTAAAAGACACTCAAGCATCTAAACAGTTTTTCTTCCCTTAGATTTTTATCTATTCAGTCTTTTCTTCAGAGTTAGGAAAGAAGTAGAAGTTTCTAGATTTTATTAGAGGTCTGAAGAGTGACTTGATTTTGAACAGGCTGCCGCCATGATTGGGGTACCATGGCTATAGTTCAGTCCACGCTTCCCAGAACACTGGGTGAAGGCACATGGGCTCTGTGGAGCTCCTCGGTTCTCAGTGAGAAAGGGGGTCCTGCTGTGTCCACCAAGATGCTACAGGGGAGACTTTGGGAGTTGGGCTGCTGGCAGCTCTGCATCTGTCGTTTCGTTAACCATCTCAGGAAAAGGCTGCCCTTTCTAAACATCTTGGCTTTATCAGAGTCCAGAATTAATCTACACTTGTCCCTAAATCAGTATGCAGATGATAGGAAGTGGGTATTTATGTCTTGGCCATCAGAGAAAATGGAAGAAGACGACAGAGTTCACTCTAGCTGATGTCACATGACAGGGACAGTTCATGGTGTTCTCTCAAGGGAGGCTGGTGTTCTATTTGAGGATTCACACTTAAGTTCTCTTCATTCAAATGGTGTGATCATATCTAGCAATGTGGGAAGCCGTGAGGGTGCTTGCAGACACCTCTGAACTGAGTGTGGGGATCCATGGTTAAGGAGAGATATCAAGAATTATAGGACTTCAGGGGATAGTTATATACGCGTCTGGGCCACAGAGCACTGTGGGGTTAGCATATGAAGATGACAGTTCTCAGCGAGGAAGACTAGGAAGTTTCACCAAGGCACAGAGTGTGTGTGGAAACCCAGGGCTGTGCAAATGTGTGAGAAAGCACACTGTAAAAGTAGCCCGTAAAAGGTAAGGCATGAGGTCAATGATCTTCTAAACTTTCTGCCAACTCTGGACCCTTCCCTCTCTTGGGAAATGCATTTTTTCATTTCATTCACTCATCTATTTATTTATTTAGAGGAAACCACATCTCCTTTTACTGTCCATGTGTCCCTATTCCATTCCTTTTACTGTCACCCAAGAGTTTGGAAGTCCCAGTGGGTGATGTGATATAAGAAACAGATTGAGACTGTCCATTTTCAGTGTGAGGTGTGCTTAGAGCTCACCAGGTTACAGATGAACAGGAGGCACTGTACCCTTATTCCTTAGCCGGTGGCTGCAAATGTTTGTCTCAGAACTGAGAGCTGTGATGTCAAAGCAGTCACTGGTAACATGACTGAGGCCATCTCCACCTACACATTATTCATTAGATAAGATTCCGTGTCCTAAACCAAAGAGATGGGAAATAGGAAAGGGGCGAGTCTCAACCTGGGAGAGAGGAGGGCAGGACTTTAGAAACCCTGCCTTAAGATACCAAGAGATTCCACTGGACAAAACTGATTTACCAAGCTTCCTAGGAAGTCAGTGCCAAAGCTCCCTGTGTTGGCTGCGATGGCCAGCATGTGGTTACTCAGTCTGGGCTCATGGTCATTTACTGAGTTTGTTCTAGCTCACAGATTCTAAGTTAAGATCATGACTTGGCACACAGAGGGTTAAATAAGAATGAGGCAGGCAGGGCTGTGAGGAATTCTTATTGGAACCCAGAGATAAGACCATTCAGAGGTCCCCTTTTTAGAGCTCTACCTGTCATTGCTGAGGACATGGCTTAATATTCAGCAAGACGTCTGGGGGTGGAGGGATGGCAGTTCTGCGTGCTTGTTTAAAATGTATATTTATAGAAAAGTTTTATAGGACTTTTGACATGTTTGCCTCCCCAGATCGTATCCAGCATGGAAAATGCTGCTGTCGGGATAAATCGTGTGACGTCTAAACGACTACAGACATTTTAAGAACTTAGCTCTTCTGCATCAGGGTCTGCTGGGTGGAGTCCCAGAGCCCGTAGACCTATGCTGTCTGTTCCTTGAAAGAGGGCAGAACTGCCAGGAAGCTCGTTGTCTTAGTGTGTCGGCGCCAGTTTTATGAATGGCCTCTGTGTCCCGTCTTCCTTCACTTATTTCTGCGTTTTGAATGCTGCCGTCATCATCTCCCTTTCACTTGTACAATCGTTTTATAGGTAAATAACATAAAGTTAGCCGCAATTAATGATGTTAGATTTTTTTTTGATAGTTCCTGTAAGCACAGATTTTATGGAATATTTGCTGAACTCATTCCCCAATCCTCTCCATTATTTAGCTTATTGGATGTTAGTAAAATCCCCTCCAATCCTCCATCAGGGCCCTTTCATGGCCTTACTTTGTATTTCCCCTATAGCCTTTCCCTCCATTCCACTGTAGACTCTGATCTTGCCAGTACTTGGAGCCAAGGTCACCAAGGGGTGAAATTTGCCTCACTCCTTTCTCTAGGGACTCTTCCCAACCCTCGGCTTCTCATGGGGTCAGTAATCACCAGCTAGTCACTAGAATGTCTCGAGGAAATGCTTGTTGTATTAGGAGAGATTAAAGATGGCCCAGAGTTGATGGTTCCAGAATTTGTGTGTGGTGTGTGTGTGTGTGTGTGTGTGTGTGTGTGTGTGTATGTGTGTGTGTGTGTGTGTGTGTGTGTGTGTGTGTGAGTGTGTGGTGTGTGTGTGTGTTAGCTACAGTGTAGCAATCTGCTCAGATTGAATTATTCGCCCTGTCTGTTGGATGTAAAAGTTATTCCACTTTTTAAAAATTTCAATTAACTTTTTAATGAAAAACTAATTCTATTAAAGAAATGGGGCACTTTAAAAGACCTAACATCTAATAAGTAACTCAGTTTCTGAAGTCTAGAAAGCTTGGACTCCATGGGTCTACAGCAGTGTCTTTTAAAAAAGGAAAGAAAGAAAAGCAAAACACAGAAATCAGTTTAGTTGCTTTAATGGAGGAGCAGTGAATGGCATGTCCAGAACATGTAAGTCTTCCTGTTCAGAGGCAGAGAAATGGCCATAGGCCAATCAGAATAGGAAGTTAGCTGGGTCAAATTGGTATTTAAAAAATTCCCATGTATAATTCATCTTGATAGAATCAGCATCTCGTTTCACAGCTTTCTTCTCCAGAAGACAATGATGAGTAGAAAGAACTTCGTAAGACAGAGGGTACAGAGGCCATAGAGGCCGAGGAGGTCACATTGGCAGTAGAGGCAGCACTAACATTGTAAGAGAAGTGTATTAGCCTGGCCCATTTCTGTGTTGCTTTGTGTCTTCCTGAGATCACTGAAGATATATATCCACACATCTAGCCACTGGCTGCTTTCTACAGAGCCTTTCAAACACAACATATTTGACTTGTTGGATTTTCAAATATAAGAAAAAAGAATTTCTATTATACTTTGCAGCGAATTAAATGTAATATCCAAAAAGACCATGCAAGAAGACTACATAGAATCAAGGTCACTGTCTCATTAAAATCGACACAACAGCCTCCTTCCTTTTCTAGGCTTTTTCTAACCATATGCGCTCCTTCCACTATCCTGTCTCCATTGTCACACCACCTGCCACCCTAATTACCTATCTGTCAAAGGGGTATTGTTAGTCTCATTTATGGCTGTCACCCATTCAGTGACTTCTGCACAAAAGAGCAAACTTAGCATCCTGCCACTTCTCTCTCCCAGAAGAGAAGAAATTCAGTGACGATTATTCTTAGTAATAACAATAATCTAGGTACAATATACAGCACTAAAAAGGGGTAATATGGATGTCCATTACTCTTAATTGGAAAACACTTGAAGTTCACTTAATTCCTTAAATATCACAATATGCTTGAATCGGGCCAAGTCAAAGAGATCAGGTGTTTACAAAGCCAGGATTTTTGAAAGGCTCCAAGGCTGATCAGAAGGACATTTCAGCCAAACCATGCTGATGGTCATCGTGTGAGGATGGGCAGAATATAGAGAATGCCTAGGACATGAAGCTTTTGGGGGATGCTATGACAATGTTGGACCCACCTGTCATTAATTACATGGTTGCCTTGGGCCAGAGGGAGACAACCAGGAAGAGAGCCCTGATACAAGTCATGGGCTCAGGAGTCACTTGAGTCCTGTGGTTGCAAATGGGCCCCAGGCCTGGCTGGTACTTGATGATGACATTGGAACAGACAAGGCACGGTCTAAGCCTCTTTATCTAAAATTTGTCTGAAAATTAAAATCAATTTTAAAGGGCATTCTAGCCTACAGGCACTAAGGGAGCTGTGGGCAGCAATGGAAATGAACATTCAGGGTAGCCTCTACTGCCTTCGAGGCTGAGTGCAAGCCATGTCAAAGACCTATTGTTGGAAGCTTATCTCACAGAATGAGCAAGCTCTCTGATGGGCTTTGGAAGAGCTTCCTGGGCTTGCTTTTTTACAAATGTCATTGGCTTGTGTCCTCAGATCTCCCTGACTCTAAAACATTAGACTGGTTTCAGGATTCCCAAGCCAAAGTAATCTCCACCCTTCTGGTACAGGTCTCTAGCATTCTAACAAATCTGGTAGCAGGAGGATCACACAGTGACTGGCTGGTTCCATGGAGGGGAAGATCTTTTTATTTGTTTGTTATTTGTTGGTTTTGAGACAGGGTCTCACTATGCAGTTCAGGCTGGCATGGAACTGGCCATGTAGACCAGGCTGACCTTGAACTCACAGAGATATGCCTGCTTCTACCTCTCTTTGCCTCCCAAGTGTTCCCACCATGCCTGGCAAGAAGATCATTTCTGAAGGATGAGCTTTTGGATGACCACACATGACTGGGGAAATGGCCCAGTGTGTAAAAGGATGCATGCATAAGCCTAAGAACCTGAGTATCAATTTTTAGCACCCACATAAGGCCTGTTCATGTAGTGTCTATAATCCCAAGATTGGGAGGCCTTGGAAGGTAGATTCCTGGAGCTATTAGTCACCCACTCTTGCCTGATCAGTGGGAGACCCTATCTCAAAAGGAATGAAAAAATAAGGTGGAGAGAAATAGACAACATACATTGACCTCTGGCTTCTACAAGTACAAACACACATTTGCATGCCCACACATATATGTGCATATATAATAGACACACATACGCAAGCATGGAAAGTGTACAGAAGATTTAGAATCATATCCTTAAGAATTAGTTATGAAGTATAGAGGAATTTGCAGGGAAGCTTTCAGAATACAGATCCCAAGAGCTCTTATAAAACCAGAATTGATTTCTTAGGACTGGTGTGTTTAGATACATCCTTGTTTCTGTGAAATATTTCCAAGTTTCCTACAGCCCTGCATTTGGTGTCAGAATACTAGAAGTTGGAGCTATGTGTGATCTGAGCACAAAGGACCCAGAAAATGTCTGAACCAAGAAAAAAACTCAACAAAGGTCTTATGGACTTGCTAAATTGCAGATGTATAAATGAAGCACAAAGGTCTATTGTTAGCCGGACTTGGGATGCTGCCATAATTTCTAGTTTCGCTATTCAAGAACAAAGAGACCTACAGGTAGGTCACTGTGGGAGAACAAAGGAGGAATGTTTTCATGCCAGCTATGAAAAGGTTCAGGCATGCAACACTCATTCTTCTGATGTAGAAAACAGCCCGCATCTGCAGAATGCTTTCCTGTCTTGGTAAGGAAAAGTCAATACATGGTTCCATCTCCCGTGGGTGACTCAAAGTCACAATCTATAAAATTTAAACGTCCATCTAGATATCTCTTGGGCATCTTGGAGACTCCCACTACCTCTTGTACATAAGAAGCAGAGGCTGGGCCATGATTATGTGGCCATGCTTGACTGGCTTAGTTTTCTACTGCTGTGACAAAGCACCATGACCAAGGCAACTTAAAAAGGAAAGAGTTAAAGGAGTTTACAGTTCCAGAAGGTTAGAGTCTGGATTATCAGTGTGGGAAACATGGCAGCAAGCAGGCAGACATGTTGCTAGAGATGCAGCTCAGAGCTTACATCCTTATCATCAAGGAGTAGGGAGAGAGAGACAGAAGAGGGGGAGAGAGAGAGAGATAACAGGAATGGCTTGGGCTTTGAAACCTCAAAGCCCACCCCCCAGTGACGCACCTTCCCCAACAAGCCACACCTCCTAATCCTTCCCAAATAGTTCCACCAACTGGGATCAAGCAATAAAATATATGAGTCTATGTGGACCATAGATCAAATCACCACACATACTAAGGCACAAGGTCGAATTCATAGAACAGTGAGACTGAAACCCACTATTAAGAAACCCCAGGCAGGTTGGGGAAAGACTATGGGCCTTCAAGATGAAGCTACATGATGCTGGCCAGCTGCACTGTCTGATTTTCAGATTCGGTGACTGAGTGAGGCAGCAGGGTAGCTTCTGCACAAGGCACCCAGTAGAAATAACTGCTATAAATAATATTTCTTAAAATGTGCGTCATTGAAGGTAGGAGCCCTAGCCACCATCTACAGAGATACAGTAGAGAGATAATTCTCAGGAAGCCATGGTGCTTAGCAGATTTATTTCCTCTGGTTAGCATCCTGTGTGTGTGTGTGTGTGTGTGTGTGTGTGTGTAAGTCTGGATATATACATGTGGGGGTGTGTGTAAGTCTGGATATATACGTTTGTGTGTGTGCGTGCGTGCGCGCAGTACATGTGATTGTGCAGGCCAAAGGTCAACTTCTGGTGGTATTTCTTGGGAGCTGTCTATTTTATATTTGTGAAACAGCCTATCAGTAGGACCTGGGACACATCCATTACACCAGACTGGCCAGCCCTGGGATCGTCCTGTTTCTACTTCCCTGGAACCCCCAATTCTGGGATGATAAACACAAACCACTGCCCAGTTCTTTTACTTGAGTGTTGGGGATCAAAATTCAGCTCCTCAATTGCTTTACCAACTGAGCCGTCTCCCCAGCTCCACATCCCTATTCCTGTTCCTGATTCACCAGGTAACAGGGGCTTCCTTGAAGCCAAGGCTACATTCATATCCTAAGACGCTGGCTCTGGCCATTGTTTGAGGAGTATAGCCCTCATCTGTGCTCCTGCTATATAGTGTGCTGCAATTGGCACTTTGTCATCCTCTGCTACCCTGCACAGAATGGAGTCCTGCCCTAGCACTTTCTGCCTTCTCTGGGATTTCTGAACACATGCTCTGATGATGCCTTCTGGGGACCTTCTTGGTAGGTAAGACTATGGTGATGGCTGACTAGAGATTTCTGGGGAAGCATTAAATTCCCCTATCAACCTTTCTAGGATTTCTTTCCCTCTGTCATAAAAGATGTTTGCTGGAATGAAGGTAACCTAGAGCTGAGTCAATATTAACTTGCAATGGGCATGAGCAGGAGATAAAGAGAAGCCTCTTGCTGAGAGACCACTGATGCACAGCCTGGCTGCATGCAGCAGACTCAACGTCTGCCTAGGCATGAACCCAGAGCCTGGCCCAGCGCTTTGTGTAGAGTGGTGTTCCATTCATTTCTGTATTTGTTGAACAGATGAATAAAAGGTGTATTAATCAGCCAATCTGATAAGTAGTGATAGACAAGGAATCAAACCTAAGTCTGGATTCTGGTTGGAAGATAATAACATGGTTGGAACATTAGCAACCCTAGGAAACAGGAATGGAAGGCGAGGATGGGTCTGGGCATATTGGATGTGGCATACAGGTCGGCTCTCTCTCAAAATGTAGGTGTTAGGAAATCAGAAAAGTAAAACCAAGTGTTCTACAGGATGGAACCCATAGCTGGCACTATTAGGGGGCCAATATCCTGTGGCTAGATACGTCACATGCCCTAGGGGATAAATCAGCATAGTACTAAACAGATTCCTAATGACTTATTGCTATACTCATAGATAATACATCTCTCAGCTTTCATCAGAGAAGTGTCCTCTTGCAGTAGATGTTGATTAACAGAAAGACACACAACCACACAACATGTGGAATAGGAGAGACTACAGAATGCTCAGCTCTAGATGGGATGTCTATATCATATACCTTCCTCCCAGGATTCAGCAATCATCATGGAAAAGGAGAGCAGAAAGACTTGAAAGGCCAGAGGAAGTGAAAAATTGCAACGAAACCATTTTTTCTGGACATGACAGCACTTGCCCATTTGAATTCATAGCATTCGGGACAGCACGCAAACCAAGCTAGACAAGATCCTAGCATGTGGAGGGGACGGGACACATTGGTAGCTACTGGGAGAGGGGAGTTAGTTTTTGTTGAAGGTGTGACTCCCTAGTAGGTAGATCACACTCTAGGGCAGCAGTTCTCAACCTGTGGGTCCAGACACCTTCGGCAAACCTATATCCACAAAAAACATTTGCATTACGAGTCCTAACAGTAGCAAAACTACATCTATAAAGTAATAATGAAAATAATCTTATGGTTGGGGTCATCACAACATAAGGAACTATATTCAAGGGGGAGAGCATTAGGGAGGCTGAGAGCCACTGCTCTAGGGAATGGGCCCATACCCTAGTGTATCTGCAGCACAAATTGAACTCAATGGGTTTTTAAAAGAGGACAAGAAGTGGGGATGGTAGGGATCAAGGACGTGGATCTCATCAAAATACATTATACATAATTCTCAAGGAATTAATAAAATACTATTTTTAAATGGTTGCCAGGGATGGAGATAAAAATGTGAACTCGGCTTCAGGTGCTAGTTAATTTGTGAGCCAGTGACGCTAGAAGATGGGAAAGAACTCAGAAAGGGGAAAGGGAGAATGCTGGGACACACCTACACACCAGAGCGCTAAACCAAGTGAAGCTGGAAGAACCGTGCTGGGAACAGTGGTGGGGTTCTGCTGCAGCCCTGGGACCGCGGCACTGGCATCACCCTCAGCTCGGGGGCCACTGAGACACCATCTGATACTGGTTTCCCACTAAGTTCTTAGGTGCAGTTGCTCTGGGCGGTACGGTCCTGGGAAGGCTGGGACCTTGTAGGAACCACATTCTTCGCTGCCTAGAACCCTGCTCACGTCTTAGTGGAGGGAAAGCTTCGCTGTCTGGAGAAGTGGGCTGGAGCTGGCTCCCTCAGTAATGCGTATAACACACCTTTCAGCTGCAGGAACTGGGTAACATTTTATGCCTGGAACTTTTTTTGAGAATTTTTTAAAAGGTTATTTTTTTTGTCTTTAATACATCCCAACTGCAGTTTCTTCTCCTCCTACCACCCCCGACCCCCTCTCCCAATGATCCACTCTGATTCCATCTCTTCTCAGGAAAGAATAGGCCACCAGAGATATCGACCAAGCACAGCTACGCACAAACCCTCATAGCAAGACTGGGCCAGGAAACCCAGTAGAAGGAAAAGAGTCCCAAGAGAGGACACAAGAGTCAGAGACACCTCCTGCTCCCACTGTTAGGAGTCCCTTAAAAACCTCGGGGCTGATAACCGTAACATGTATGTAGAGGGCCTAATGCAGACCCATGTGGGTTTCATGATTGCCCCTTCAGTCTCTGTGAGCCCATATGATAGCTGAAACTTTTTTTAAAGGCTACCACAAAGAACCTGCTGTACTTCAGCAGGTAGAATGTTTTCCAGACTGCAGGAAGACCCAAGGTTGAGTCCAGCACATGCCAGTATTGGATGGTAGATGTGGGAGTAAGTCAGCTACATGGTAAGTTTGAGGCCAGCCTGGGTTACACGGATCTTTGTCTCAAAATAAAAAACAAAACAAGATATCATATCTGAGATGGGAATAATTGATGGAACTCACAGCTCATGGATGATTTTAATTTTAATGATTTTTTATGTTTGCTCTTCATCAATGGGAAATTTCTGCTGCTTAATTTCATATTTCTGAATTTAGCATTATGAAGTAGATAGTTACTATAGCTTAGTGCTCATCTGTATTTTTTTCATGGGAGGATTTTATATATTTTTTACAGATGGAATTTAAGAAAAATGTAGCTCAGCTACTTCCTAGTCTGAGACTATAAAAGATTTTTATTCTACTTTATGCTTTTTTGCCTACATGCATGCCTGTGTACCACCTGAATGCTTTTGTCCTTGGAGGCCAGAAGAGGGCATCATATCCCCTGGAACTTGAGTTACAGGTGTTTGTGAACTGATACGTGGGTGCTGAGTCCTCTGTTAGAGAACTCCATGTCCTAAACCACTGCTCCATCACTCAAGCCCCTAATGCGAGACTTTAAAAAGCTACCTCACTTCTTTGAGTTGTATCGTTTGTAATAGCTTATATTATTTTATTATTATACCATTGTTATTTGATAGCCTGCATCTTGGGTTGTATTGTTTGTAATAGTTTATATTATTTTACTATTATACTATTGTTATTTGATAGCTTGCATCTTGAGGTTGTGATTACATGAATTTGGAGGCTGGGCTGCTGTCCTCTATCTTTGGGAGGCTAGTGCATTTTCTGGGTGCTGGAGGTAAGAAGAATGTTTTATTTGCTCTGCATTTAGACCACCAGAAAACAAACCTGGCTAGTTTACAGTTAGTGTGACATGCCTGAACATCTTCAAGGTCTCTAATAATGGTGCCTTTTGCAGATATGATCTGGGTAAATAGTATGATACAACCGCCTATTGTTAGATGGGGTTACATACATCCGAGAACAAACTGCCCCTTTTAAGGAGGTCTTAGTGAGAAATGGAGCTCTGCTAGGGAGAGGTGGTGAGGGCATCATCGAGGAGCTGCGCCAAGGGACTCATAAGAGAAGATCAAATTAGAGGGCACGCCATGTCTTGATTTATCTTCCCGTGTTCTACATTCAACTATGAAATTATTTCAAACACTTCACATTGATTCAGACAAGAAAAATGATAGAGCTTGTGCTGCCCTCTGGTGGCCATCACTACACATCGCAGGGATGTTCAGGTCTCAAAAAGAAAATGATTATTACGTTTTCTGACTAGTGTTCATAGTCTGGAAGTTGTTACACGTGCTAGTGGAGGAGAAAAGTAATCCTAAGTCTCACCCAACTAGGAACACTGTGAGCTACAATAGCAACCTGTCTGTTGGTCCAAATGTCATGGGGAATAACAAACCACTTTAAAAAATGGATTTAGGGTCCACTTTATGAGATGGAACCCACCTCTGACACTGTTAATAGAGGCCTAAAACCCAAGACTTGATACATCATGAACCCTAGGGAAAAACCTACTACTATTCTGCTAAATTAATATAGCAATGAAGCAACTTCTAAATACTGCTCCACCACAGATTACTAGATTGTTCAACTTCATCAGGTTCTTTAGGAAATGATAATTAACACAGACTCACAACTGGACAACATGCAGAGAGTGAGAGACCTTGGAGTCCTCAGCCCTAAAGGGACTGTCTTTACCAAATTCCCCCTTTAAGGTTCAGAGATCTATGTGGGACAGGAGGGAAGACTTTGGGGAAACTCCAAGGAAACATTGTCTGTTAGACACAGCAAGGCTGATGCACATAGGAAGTTAAGGAGATTGCAACAGCACTCAGAAGACCCGCACCAGTCCAAGCCAGACAAAAATCCCAGCACAGAGAAGAGGAGGTGACATAAAGTCCTGCTCCCAACCAAGAAGCCATCTGCACTTGGTAACTGCCGGGAAAGGGAATGTTAGCTTTCTTCAATGTAGTGTCACTGGGTATACCAACCACACTCCAGGGCAGGCCAGCACAAAACGGACTTTCTTCTTCTTCTTCTTCTTCTTCTTCTTCTTCTTCTTCTTCTTCTTCTTCTTCTTCTTCTTCTTCTTCTTCTTCTTCTTCTTCTTCTTCTTCTTCTCCTTCTCCTCCTCCTCCTTCTCCTCCTTCTCCTCCTCCTCCTCCTTCTTCTTCTTCTCTCTCTCTCTTTCTGTCTCACTGTGTGTGCGTGCGTGTGTGTGAGTGTATGCCAAAGGTCAACCTTCAGTGTTAATCCTCAGGTACTGTCCACTGTCCACTTAGATTTCTCAAGACAGAGTCTTTCACTGGGACCTGAAACTTGCTGGTAAGGCTACCTGGCCAGCCAGTGAGCCCCAGGGATCTGTCTGTCCCCACCTCTCCAGGACAGGGATGACAGGTATGTTCCACCATGTCCAGCTTCTTACATGGCTTCCAGAGACTGAATTAGTGTCCTGTGCTTTACAAGAGTTCTAGTGACAGAGCCATCTCTCCAGCCTCTATGGACTTAGCACTCTCTGGCACATCTGTCTGTGAGCAACATCACCAGGCTGGCTGCATTCACATTCAGAGGTGAGGAGCAGTCTGGGGGGAGGGGGCGAGGGTCAGCTGGGGTGTTCTCTGAGCTCTGCCAATGTCCTTCAGCTTCTTACAGTCAAAACAGCAAAACTGACAGTTTCAGCAAACGGAGGAATGAATGAGTGGCGAGTGAAGGAATGGAAATAAGGAAGTGGTTGGAGCAGACGGTGAGTGTCCTGCCCATCAGAGATAATTTGCCTTCTCTTTTGAAGACTTTGAGACACGTTAGGACCAATGCTAATCAGGAGCTGTGGTGAGGAGTTGGGCCCAGACCCTTACAGAGAAATATAACAGCAGGTGTTCTCTCCTGGTAGAAGGCTGGCCTTTCTCTCTGAGTTTGAGAAAAAGGGCTCAGTGGTTGGCAATAGCATACTTGACAGGTAAAGAGCTCAGAGACAGTCTGGAACCCAGCCCTGACCGCTCGGGATTTAGGGGATTTAAACTGCACTTCATGGCAGAGGCGGGTGGTGGTACATACAGAACACACCTGTCACTGTCTCAACAGGAGCTGCAGCTGCCCTAAGTCACGCACAGGGTCCCTGGCTGCTACCCACTCATGCTGTGTGTCTGCACACAGGCCTCAGGCTCCACACTCCAAGAGAGTCTGGACTCGGGAAATGCATCAGTTTAATGGAAGAACTTGTAAATAAATTTGGTGATATTCTCCAGTCTCATGGAGGAAGGCAGTTCTAACACCCCCTCCCACATTGATGGGAACTGAGATGTTTGGATTCGTGAAGCAAGCCAGTCACAGTGCAGGGAAGTGTACAGGGTTCTGCTGATAGGGGGTCCCTAGGGTTGTCACATTCATAGGGAGAGAAAGTAGTTCCTGCCTTCAGTTTCTGCTCTGACTGCCCTCTGTGTGGGACAGTGGCACAGAAGTATACGTCAAATGAATAATTTCTTCTCTGTCATGGCAACAGAAACCTCACTGGGACGCTGTAGCAAACAGACTCAGCTAGACTAGCTGGCCAGTAAGTTCCAAAGATATGTCCATCTCTGCCTCCCCAGAGCTGGGATCACTTGCACTACCATACCCGGCTCTTTTTGTGGGTGCTGGGGACCCACCCAGGCCCTCACACTTGTCTGGAAAACACGTATGACCCATCTCCACAGCCTGGCTACATGTTTCTAAGTTTTATGCCAGGAACAGGGGATACAAAGATAGGTTAGACATCATCCCTACATTTTGAAATTGTCTTAAAATCTCCATGGAAAGCATTGTAAAATCTGAATGCACTATTTTTATATTTTCTTTTCTCCAAATTTCCCACTTTTCTGATATGACTTGGTATCTGGCCACAGAAAGTTCAAATTGATAATTACTACCCAGCACTGCTAACAGCAGCGATAATAAGTATTACAGTTTGAAATGGTGTGTGCACTCCAACTCCCAGCGCCTTTACTAGGCCTGCCGCTGCTGTTGCAAGGGGCACAGGTCCCCGCTGACAGGCCTTGCACAGCAGGAATAGTCCTATAGCTCCTCAGCGTGGGATAGGCCAGGGAGGGAGGGTAGGCAGGAGCATGTGGGGGAGAGGGAAGGAGGGAGGTAGTGCATTTAATGTGGAGCCCAACAGCGCAACCAATAGGTGCTGTCCAGTGACTAACAATTAAGGCGCAATTATGGCCTCGGCACTGGGATTTTGATAAGCGGGTGGCAGTGCCTGGGAAGCTGGCAGATAAACAATGGCTCCAGGCAACTGCATCCCATGTAATGACGCAGGGCTGCTCTGGAGTGAGGTGTAAATGAGGACTTTGCTTTGTACGTGGAGACAACCCAACGAGAGAAAAACCACCAAGAAGGACGAGTGGGAGGGAGACGAGGAAAGAGCATCCTCAGTGAGGTCCTGGAAAGAGGCTGGAAAAGCACCTGGCTGTTCACCAACTTACTGTGGGGTAGGGGTGGGAGCAGAATACGGTGTACTTCCGGATGATGCCGTTCAGCTTGAGCGGGGGCAGCCAGGACACGAAGACCATGGAGGCTGAGGCGGCCGCCGCCTTGACGCCAGCAGGAGGACCTGGAACTAGAAAATCCGGGGTTAGTTACAGGGTGGAAGGGGCCATGAATCGTTTGCCCAGGTGACAACCCCTCCCCCAGTGCCTGTCTGGCAGCCTAGCCCCTCTCTCTCTCTGCTCAGTGTCAAGGGTCCCAGTGTTCCTTATTCATACACCGAGTCCTAACCCCAGTGACTCCAGGTGTCACCATATTTGGAAATAGAGTCTTTAAAAAGGCAAGGCCCTTGCCGGCGGTGGTGGCTCATGCCTTTAATCCCAGCATTGGGGAGGCAGAGGCAGGTGGATCTCTGTGAGTTTGAGGCCAGCCCGGTCTACAAAGTGAGTTCCAGGA